>JAFEUB010000013.1:0-92200 GCA_024529925.1 Ophthalmolycus amberensis | reverse complement strand
AAACAATTTGAAAATGCCAGTAAAGTGCTGAAAGTTGCAGATATTCATGAAAATGACATCAGACTGTGAAATCAACTATCCTGAGCCACTTTTCTGAAGAAAATCTTTGAAACTATGTGGATTTCACAAAATCCACTTTTGGCCTCCTCTCTGCCTGAAACGCACTTTAAGAGCATAAAAATTTGAAAATGCCAGTAAAGTGCTGAAAGTTGCAGATATTCATGAAAATGACATCAGACTGTGAAATCAACTATCCTGAGCCACTTTTCTGAAGAAAATCTTTGAAACTATGTGGATTTCACAAAATCCACTTTTGGCCTCCTCTCTGCCTGAAACGCACTTTAAGAGCATAAAAATTTGAAAATGCCAGTAAAGTGCTGAAAGTTGCAGATATTCATGAAAATGACATCAGACTGTGAAATCAACTATCCTGAGCCACTTTTCTGAAGAAAATCTTTGAAACTATGTGGATTTCACAAAATCCACTTTTGGCCTCCTCTCTGCCTGAAACGCACTTTAAGAGCATAACAATTTGAAAATGCCAGTAAAGTGCTGAAAGTTGCAGATATTCATGAAAATGACATCAGACTGTGAAATCAACTATCCTGAGCCACTTTTCTGAAGAAAATCTTTGAAACTATGTGGATTTCACAAAATCCACTTTTGGCCTCCTCTCTGCCTGAAACGCACTTTAAGAGCATAAAAATTTTGAAAATGCCAGTAAAGTGCTGAAAGTTGCAGATATTCATGAAAATGACATCAGACTGTGAAATCAACTATCCTGAGCCACTTTTCTGAAGAAAATCTTTGAAACTATGTGGATTTCACAAAATCCACTTTTGGCCTCCTCTCTGCCTGAAACGCACTTTAAGAGCATAAAAATTGAAAATGCCAGTAAAGTGCTGAAAGTTGCAGATATTCATGAAAATGACATCAGACTGTGAAATCAACTATCCTGAGCCACTTTTCTGAAGAAAATCTTTGAAACTATGTGGATTTCACAAAATCCACTTTTGGCCTCCTCTCTGCCTGAAACGCACTTTAAGAGCATAAAAATTTGAAAATGCCAGTAAAGTGCTGAAAGTTGCAGATATTCATGAAAATGACATCAGACTGTGAAATCAACTATCCTGAGCCACTTTTCTGAAGAAAATCTTTGAAACTATGTGGATTTCACAAAATCCACTTTTGGCCTCCTCTCTGCCTGAAACGCACTTTAAGAGCATAAAAATTGAAAATGCCAGTAAAGTGCTGAAAGTTGCAGATATTCATGAAAATGACATCAGACTGTGAAATCAACTATCCTGAGCCACTTTTCTGAAGAAAATCTTTGAAACTATGTGGATTTCACAAAATCCACTTTTTGGCCTCCTCTCTGCCTGAAACGCACTTTAAGAGCATAAAAAATTGAAAATGCCAGTAAAGTGCTGAAAGTTGCAGATATTCATGAAAATGACATCAGACTGTGAAATCAACTATCCTGAGCCACTTTTCTGAAGAAAATCTTTGAAACTATGTGGATTTCACAAAATCCACTTTTGGCCTCCTCTCTGCCTGAAACGCACTTTAAGAGCATAAAAAATTTGAAAATGCCAGTAAAGTGCTGAAAGTTGCAGATATTCATGAAAATGACATCAGACTGTGAAATCAACTATCCTGAGCCACTTTTCTGAAGAAAATCTTTGAAACTATGTGGATTTCACAAAATCCACTTTTGGCCTCCTCTCTGCCTGAAACGCACTTTAAGAGCATAAAAATTGAAAATGCCAGTAAAGTGCTGAAAGTTGCAGATATTCATGAAAATGACATCAGACTGTGAAATCAACTATCCTGAGCCACTTTTCTGAAGAAAATCTTTGAAACTATGTGGATTTCACAAAATCCACTTTTGGCCTCCTCTCTGCCTGAAACGCACTTTAAGAGCATAAAAATTTTGAAAATGCCAGTAAAGTGCTGAAAGTTGCAGATATTCATGAAAATGACATCAGACTGTGAAATCAACTATCCTGAGCCACTTTTCTGAAGAAAATCTTTGAAACTATGTGGATTTCACAAAATCCACTTTTGGCCTCCTCTCTGCCTGAAACGCACTTTAAGAGCATAAAAATTTGAAAATGCCAGTAAAGTGCTGAAAGTTGCAGATATTCATGAAAATGACATCAGACTGTGAAATCAACTATCCTGAGCCACTTTTCTGAAGAAAATCTTTGAAACTATGTGGATTTCACAAAATCCACTTTTGGCCTCCTCTCTGCCTGAAACGCACTTTAAGAGCATAAAAATTTTGAAAATGCCAGTAAAGTGCTGAAAGTTGCAGATATTCATGAAAATGACATC
This sequence comes from Ophthalmolycus amberensis, assembly GCA_024529925.1. Classification (NCBI taxonomy): domain Eukaryota; kingdom Metazoa; phylum Chordata; class Actinopteri; order Perciformes; family Zoarcidae; genus Ophthalmolycus; species Ophthalmolycus amberensis. The sequence goes on along the minus strand of JAFEUB010000013.1, from coordinate 89,863 downwards.
AGACTGTGAAATCAACTATCCTGAGCCACTTTTCTGAAGAAAATCTTTGAAACTATGTGGATTTCACAAAATCCACTTTTGGCCTCCTCTCTGCCTGAAACGCACTTTAAGAGCATAAAAATTTTGAAAATGCCAGTAAAGTGCTGAAAGTTGCAGATATTCATGAAAATGACATCAGACTGTGAAATCAACTATCCTGAGCCACTTTTCTGAAGAAAATCTTTGAAACTATGTGGATTTCACAAAATCCACTTTTGGCCTCCTCTCTGCCTGAAACGCACTTTAAGAGCATAAAAATTGAAAATGCCAGTAAAGTGCTGAAAGTTGCAGATATTCATGAAAATGACATCAGACTGTGAAATCAACTATCCTGAGCCACTTTTCTGAAGAAAATCTTTGAAACTATGTGGATTTCACAAAATCCACTTTTGGCCTCCTCTCTGCCTGAAACGCACTTTAAGAGCATAAAAATTTTGAAAATGCCAGTAAAGTGCTGAAAGTTGCAGATATTCATGAAAATGACATCAGACTGTGAAATCAACTATCCTGAGCCACTTTTCTGAAGAAAATCTTTGAAACTATGTGGATTTCACAAAATCCACTTTTGGCCTCCTCTCTGCCTGAAACGCACTTTAAGAGCATAAAAATTTGAAAATGCCAGTAAAGTGCTGAAAGTTGCAGATATTCATGAAAATGACATCAGACTGTGAAATCAACTATCCTGAGCCACTTTTCTGAAGAAAATCTTTGAAACTATGTGGATTTCACAAAATCCACTTTTGGCCTCCTCTCTGCCTGAAACGCACTTTAAGAGCATAAAAATTGAAAATGCCAGTAAAGTGCTGAAAGTTGCAGATATTCATGAAAATGACATCAGACTGTGAAATCAACTATCCTGAGCCACTTTTCTGAAGAAAATCTTTGAAACTATGTGGATTTCACAAAATCCACTTTTGGCCTCCTCTCTGCCTGAAACGCACTTTAAGAGCATAAAAATTTGAAAATGCCAGTAAAGTGCTGAAAGTTGCAGATATTCATGAAAATGACATCAGACTGTGAAATCAACTATCCTGAGCCACTTTTCTGAAGAAAATCTTTGAAACTATGTGGATTTCACAAAATCCACTTTTTGGCCTCCTCTCTGCCTGAAACGCACTTTAAGAGCATAAAAATTGAAAATGCCAGTAAAGTGCTGAAAGTTGCAGATATTCATGAAAATGACATCAGACTGTGAAATCAACTATCCTGAGCCACTTTTCTGAAGAAAATCTTTGAAACTATGTGGATTTCACAAAATCCACTTTTGGCCTCCTCTCTGCCTGAAACGCACTTTAAGAGCATAAAAATTTGAAAATGCCAGTAAAGTGCTGAAAGTTGCAGATATTCATGAAAATGACATCAGACTGTGAAATCAACTATCCTGAGCCACTTTTCTGAAGAAAATCTTTGAAACTATGTGGATTTCACAAAATCCACTTTTGGCCTCCTCTCTGCCTGAAACGCACTTTAAGAGCATAAAAATTGAAAATGCCAGTAAAGTGCTGAAAGTTGCAGATATTCATGAAAATGACATCAGACTGTGAAATCAACTATCCTGAGCCACTTTTCTGAAGAAAATCTTTGAAACTATGTGGATTTCACAAATCCACTTTTGGCCTCCTCTCTGCCTGAAACGCACTTTAAGAGCATAAAAATTTTGAAAATGCCAGTAAAGTGCTGAAAGTTGCAGATATTCATGAAAATGACATCAGGACTGTGAAATCAACTATCCTGAGCCACTTTTCTGAAGAAAATCTTTGAAACTATGTGGATTTCACAAAATCCACTTTTGCCTCCTCTCTGCCTGAAACGCACTTAAGAGCATAAAAAAGTTTGAAAATGCCAGTAAAGTGCTGAAAAGTTGCAGATATTCATGAAAATGACATCAGACCTGTGAAATCAACTATCCTGAGCCACTTTTCTGAAGAAAATCTTTGAAACTATGTGGATTTCACAAAATCCACTTTTGGCCTCCTCTCTGCCTGAAACGCACTTTAAGAGCATAAAAAATTGAAAATGCCAGTAAAGTGCTGAAAGTTGCAGATATTCATGAAAATGACATCAGACTGTGAAATCAACTATCCTGAGCCACTTTTCTGAAGAAAATCTTTGAAACTCTGTGGATTTCACAAAATCCACTTTTGGCCTCCTCTCTGCCTGAAACGCACTTTAAGAGCATAAAAAATTGAAAATGCCAGTAAAGTGCTGAAAGTTGCAGATATTCATGAAAATGACATCAGACCTGTGAAATCAACTATCCTGAGCCACTTTTCTGAAGAAAATCTTTGAAACTATGTTGGATTTCACAAAATCCACTTTTGGCCTCCTCTCTGCCTGAAACGCACTTTAAGAGCATAAAAATTTTGAAAATGCCAGTAAAGTGCTGAAAGTTGCAGATATTCATGAAAATGACATCAGACTGTGAAATCAACTATCCTGAGCCACTTTTCTGAAGAAAATCTTTGAAACTATGTGGATTTCACAAAATCCACTTTTGGCCTCCTCTCTGCCTGAAACGCACTTTAAGAGCATAAAAATTTGAAAATGCCAGTAAAGTGCTGAAAGTTGCAGATATTCATGAAAATGACATCAGACTGTGAAATCAACTATCCTGAGCCACTTTTCTGAAGAAAATCTTTGAAACTATGTGGATTTCACAAAATCCACTTTTGGCCTCCTCTCTGCCTGAAACGCACTTTAAGAGCATAAAAATTTGAAAATGCCAGTAAAGTGCTGAAAGTTGCAGATATTCATGAAATGACATCAGACTGTGAAATCAACTATCCTGAGCCACTTTTCTGAAGAAAATCTTTGAAACTATGTGGATTTCACAAAATCCACTTTTGGCCTCCTCTCTGCCTGAAACGCACTTTAAGAGCATAAAAATTTTGAAAATGCCAGTAAAGTGCTGAAAGTTGCAGATATTCATGAAAATGACATCAGACTGTGAAATCAACTATCCTGAGCCACTTTTCTGAAGAAAATCTTTGAAACTATGTGGATTTCACAAAATCCACTTTTGGCCTCCTCTCTGCCTGAAACGCACTTTAAGAGCATAAAAATTTGAAAATGCCAGTAAAGTGCTGAAAGTTGCAGATATTCATGAAAATGACATCAGACTGTGAAATCAACTATCCTGAGCCACTTTTCTGAAGAAAATCTTTGAAACTATGTGGATTTCACAAAATCCACTTTTGGCCTCCTCTCTGCCTGAAACGCACTTTAAGAGCATAAAAATTTTGAAAATGCCAGTAAAGTGCTGAAAGTTGCAGATATTCATGAAAATGACATCAGACTGTGAAATCAACTATCCTGAGCCACTTTTCTGAAGAAAATCTTTGAAACTATGTGGATTTCACAAAATCCACTTTTGGCCTCCTCTCTGCCTGAAACGCACTTTAAGAGCATAAAAAATTGAAAATGCCAGTAAAGTGCTGAAAGTTGCAGATATTCATGAAAATGACATCAGACTGTGAAATCAACTATCCTGAGCCACTTTTCTGAAGAAAATCTTTGAAACTATGTGGATTTCACAAAATCCACTTTTGGCCTCCTCTCTGCCTGAAACGCACTTTAAGAGCATAAAAAATTGAAAATGCCAGTAAAGTGCTGAAAGTTGCAGATATTCATGAAAATGACATCAGACTGTGAAATCAACTATCCTGAGCCACTTTTCTGAAGAAAATCTTTGAAACTATGTGGATTTCACAAAATCCACTTTTGGCCTCCTCTCTGCCTGAAACGCACTTTAAGAGCATAAAAAATTGAAAATGCCAGTAAAGTGCTGAAAGTTGCAGATATTCATGAAAATGACATCAGACTGTGAAATCAACTATCCTGAGCCACTTTTCTGAAGAAAATCTTTGAAACTATGTGGATTTCACAAAATCCACTTTTGGCCTCCTCTCTGCCTGAAACGCACTTTAAGAGCATAAAAAATTGAAAATGCCAGTAAAGTGCTGAAAGTTGCAGATATTCATGAAAATGACATCAGACTGTGAAATCAACTATCCTGAGCCACTTTTCTGAAGAAAATCTTTGAAACTATGTGGATTTCACAAAATCCACTTTTGGCCTCCTCTCTGCCTGAAACGCACTTTAAGAGCATAAAAAATTGAAAATGCCAGTAAAGTGCTGAAAGTTGCAGATATTCATGAAAATGACATCAGACTGTGAAATCAACTATCCTGAGCCACTTTTCTGAAGAAAATCTTTGAAACTATGTGGATTTCACAAAATCCACTTTTGGCCTCCTCTCTGCCTGAAACGCACTTTAAGAGCAAAAAATTGAAAATGCCAGTAAAGTGCTGAAAGTTGCAGATATTCATGAAAATGACATCAGACTGTGAAATCAACTATCCTGAGCCACTTTTCTGAAGAAAATCTTTGAAACTATGTGGATTTCACAAAATCCACTTTTGGCCTCCTCTCTGCCTGAAACGCACTTTAAGAGCATAAAAAATTGAAAATGCCAGTAAAGTGCTGAAAGTTGCAGATATTCATGAAAATGACATCAGACTGTGAAATCAACTATCCTGAGCCACTTTTCTGAAGAAAATCTTTGAAACTATGTGGATTTCACAAAATCCACTTTTGGCCTCCTCTCTGCCTGAAACGCACTTTAAGAGCATAAAAAATTGAAAATGCCAGTAAAGTGCTGAAAGTTGCAGATATTCATGAAAATGACATCAGACTGTGAAATCAACTATCCTGAGCCACTTTTCTGAAGAAAATCTTTGAAACTATGTGGATTTCACAAAATCCACTTTTGGCCTCCTCTCTGCCTGAAACGCACTTTAAGAGCATAAAAAATTGAAAATGCCAGTAAAGTGCTGAAAGTTGCAGATATTCATGAAAATGACATCAGACTGTGAAATCAACTATCCTGAGCCACTTTTCTGAAGAAAATCTTTGAAACTATGTGGATTTCACAAAATCCACTTTTGGCCTCCTCTCTGCCTGAAACGCACTTTAAGAGCATAAAAAATTGAAAATGCCAGTAAAGTGCTGAAAGTTGCAGATATTCATGAAAATGACATCAGACTGTGAAATCAACTATCCTGAGCCACTTTTCTGAAGAAAATCTTTGAAACTATGTGGATTTCACAAAATCCACTTTTGGCCTCCTCTCTGCCTGAAACGCACTTTAAGAGCATAAAAAATTGAAAATGCCAGTAAAGTGCTGAAAGTTGCAGATATTCATGAAAATGACATCAGACTGTGAAATCAACTATCCTGAGCCACTTTTCTGAAGAAAATCTTTGAAACTATGTGGATTTCACAAAATCCACTTTTGGCCTCCTCTCTGCCTGAAACGCACTTTAAGAGCATAAAAAATTGAAAATGCCAGTAAAGTGCTGAAAGTTGCAGATATTCATGAAAATGACATCAGACTGTGAAATCAACTATCCTGAGCCACTTTTCTGAAGAAAATCTTTGAAACTATGTGGATTTCACAAAATCCACTTTTGGCCTCCTCTCTGCCTGAAACGCACTTTAAGAGCATAAAAAATTGAAAATGCCAGTAAAGTGCTGAAAGTTGCAGATATTCATGAAAATGACATCAGACTGTGAAATCAACTATCCTGAGCCACTTTTCTGAAGAAAATCTTTGAAACTATGTGGATTTCACAAAATCCACTTTTGGCCTCCTCTCTGCCTGAAACGCACTTTAAGAGCAAAAAATTGAAAATGCCAGTAAAGTGCTGAAAGTTGCAGATATTCATGAAAATGACATCAGACTGTGAAATCAACTATCCTGAGCCACTTTTCTGAAGAAAATCTTTGAAACTATGTGGATTTCACAAAATCCACTTTTGGCCTCCTCTCTGCCTGAAACGCACTTTAAGAGCATAAAAAATTGAAAATGCCAGTAAAGTGCTGAAAGTTGCAGATATTCATGAAAATGACATCAGACTGTGAAATCAACTATCCTGAGCCACTTTTCTGAAGAAAATCTTTGAAACTATGTGGATTTCACAAAATCCACTTTTGGCCTCCTCTCTGCCTGAAACGCACTTTAAGAGCATAAAAAATTGAAAATGCCAGTAAAGTGCTGAAAGTTGCAGATATTCATGAAAATGACATCAGACTGTGAAATCAACTATCCTGAGCCACTTTTCTGAAGAAAATCTTTGAAACTATGTGGATTTCACAAAATCCACTTTTGGCCTCCTCTCTGCCTGAAACGCACTTTAAGAGCATAAAAAATTGAAAATGCCAGTAAAGTGCTGAAAGTTGCAGATATTCATGAAAATGACATCAGACTGTGAAATCAACTATCCTGAGCCACTTTTCTGAAGAAAATCTTTGAAACTATGTGGATTTCACAAAATCCACTTTTGGCCTCCTCTCTGCCTGAAACGCACTTTAAGAGCATAAAAATTGAAAATGCCAGTAAAGTGCTGAAAGTTGCAGATATTCATGAAAATGACATCAGACTGTGAAATCAACTATCCTGAGCCACTTTTCTGAAGAAAATCTTTGAAACTATGTGGATTTCACAAAATCCACTTTTGGCCTCCTCTCTGCCTGAAACGCACTTTAAGAGCATAAAAAATTGAAAATGCCAGTAAAGTGCTGAAAGTTGCAGATATTCATGAAAATGACATCAGACTGTGAAATCAACTATCCTGAGCCACTTTTCTGAAGAAAATCTTTGAAACTATGTGGATTTCACAAAATCCACTTTTGGCCTCCTCTCTGCCTGAAACGCACTTTAAGAGCATAAAAATTGAAAATGCCAGTAAAGTGCTGAAAGTTGCAGATATTCATGAAAATGACATCAGACTGTGAAATCAACTATCCTGAGCCACTTTTCTGAAGAAAATCTTTGAAACTATGTGGATTTCACAAAATCCACTTTTGGCCTCCTCTCTGCCTGAAACGCACTTTAAGAGCATAAAAAATTGAAAATGCCAGTAAAGTGCTGAAAGTTGCAGATATTCATGAAAATGACATCAGACTGTGAAATCAACTATCCTGAGCCACTTTTCTGAAGAAAATCTTTGAAACTATGTGGATTTCACAAAATCCACTTTTGGCCTCCTCTCTGCCTGAAACGCACTTTAAGAGCATAAAAAATTGAAAATGCCAGTAAAGTGCTGAAAGTTGCAGATATTCATGAAAATGACATCAGACTGTGAAATCAACTATCCTGAGCCACTTTTCTGAAGAAAATCTTTGAAACTATGTGGATTTCACAAAATCCACTTTTGGCCTCCTCTCTGCCTGAAACGCACTTTAAGAGCATAAAAATTGAAAATGCCAGTAAAGTGCTGAAAGTTGCAGATATTCATGAAAATGACATCAGACTGTGAAATCAACTATCCTGAGCCACTTTTCTGAAGAAAATCTTTGAAACTATGTGGATTTCACAAAATCCACTTTTGGCCTCCTCTCTGCCTGAAACGCACTTTAAGAGCATAAAAAATTGAAAATGCCAGTAAAGTGCTGAAAGTTGCAGATATTCATGAAAATGACATCAGACTGTGAAATCAACTATCCTGAGCCACTTTTCTGAAGAAAATCTTTGAAACTATGTGGATTTCACAAAATCCACTTTTGGCCTCCTCTCTGCCTGAAACGCACTTTAAGAGCATAAAAATTTGAAAATGCCAGTAAAGTGCTGAAAGTTGCAGATATTCATGAAAATGACATCAGACTGTGAAATCAACTATCCTGAGCCACTTTTCTGAAGAAAATCTTTGAAACTATGTGGATTTCACAAAATCCACTTTTGGCCTCCTCTCTGCCTGAAACGCACTTTAAGAGCATAAAAAATTGAAAATGCCAGTAAAGTGCTGAAAGTTGCAGATATTCATGAAAATGACATCAGACTGTGAAATCAACTATCCTGAGCCACTTTTCTGAAGAAAATCTTTGAAACTATGTGGATTTCACAAAATCCACTTTTGGCCTCCTCTCTGCCTGAAACGCACTTTAAGAGCATAAAAAATTGAAAATGCCAGTAAAGTGCTGAAAGTTGCAGATATTCATGAAAATGACATCAGACTGTGAAATCAACTATCCTGAGCCACTTTTCTGAAGAAAATCTTTGAAACTATGTGGATTTCACAAAATCCACTTTTGGCCTCCTCTCTGCCTGAAACGCACTTTAAGAGCATAAAAAATTGAAAATGCCAGTAAAGTGCTGAAAGTTGCAGATATTCATGAAAATGACATCAGACTGTGAAATCAACTATCCTGAGCCACTTTTCTGAAGAAAATCTTTGAAACTATGTGGATTTCACAAAATCCACTTTTGGCCTCCTCTCTGCCTGAAACGCACTTTAAGAGCATAAAAAATTGAAAATGCCAGTAAAGTGCTGAAAGTTGCAGATATTCATGAAAATGACATCAGACTGTGAAATCAACTATCCTGAGCCACTTTTCTGAAGAAAATCTTTGAAACTATGTGGATTTCACAAAATCCACTTTTGGCCTCCTCTCTGCCTGAAACGCACTTTAAGAGCATAAAAAATTGAAAATGCCAGTAAAGTGCTGAAAGTTGCAGATATTCATGAAAATGACATCAGACTGTGAAATCAACTATCCTGAGCCACTTTTCTGAAGAAAATCTTTGAAACTATGTGGATTTCACAAAATCCACTTTTGGCCTCCTCTCTGCCTGAAACGCACTTTAAGAGCATAAAAAATTGAAAATGCCAGTAAAGTGCTGAAAGTTGCAGATATTCATGAAAATGACATCAGACTGTGAAATCAACTATCCTGAGCCACTTTTCTGAAGAAAATCTTTGAAACTATGTGGATTTCACAAAATCCACTTTTGGCCTCCTCTCTGCCTGAAACGCACTTTAAGAGCATAAAAATTTTGAAAATGCCAGTAAAGTGCTGAAAGTTGCAGATATTCATGAAAATGACATCAGACTGTGAAATCAACTATCCTGAGCCACTTTTCTGAAGAAAATCTTTGAAACTATGTGGATTTCACAAAATCCACTTTTGGCCTCCTCTCTGCCTGAAACGCACTTTAAGAGCATAAAAATTTTGAAAATGCCAGTAAAGTGCTGAAAGTTGCAGATATTCATGAAAATGACATCAGACTGTGAAATCAACTATCCTGAGCCACTTTTCTGAAGAAAATCTTTGAAACTATGTGGATTTCACAAAATCCACTTTTGGCCTCCTCTCTGCCTGAAACGCACTTTAAGAGCATAAAAATTGAAAATGCCAGTAAAGTGCTGAAAGTTGCAGATATTCATGAAAATGACATCAGACTGTGAAATCAACTATCCTGAGCCACTTTTCTGAAGAAAATCTTTGAAACTATGTGGATTTCACAAAATCCACTTTTGGCCTCCTCTCTGCCTGAAACGCACTTTAAGAGCATAAAAAATTGAAAATGCCAGTAAAGTGCTGAAAGTTGCAGATATTCATGAAAATGACATCAGACTGTGAAATCAACTATCCTGAGCCACTTTTCTGAAGAAAATCTTTGAAACTATGTGGATTTCACAAAATCCACTTTTGGCCTCCTCTCTGCCTGAAACGCACTTTAAGAGCATAAAAATTGAAAATGCCAGTAAAGTGCTGAAAGTTGCAGATATTCATGAAAATGACATCAGACTGTGAAATCAACTATCCTGAGCCACTTTTCTGAAGAAAATCTTTGAAACTATGTGGATTTCACAAAATCCACTTTTGGCCTCCTCTCTGCCTGAAACGCACTTTAAGAGCATAAAAAATTGAAAATGCCAGTAAAGTGCTGAAAGTTGCAGATATTCATGAAAATGACATCAGACTGTGAAATCAACTATCCTGAGCCACTTTTCTGAAGAAAATCTTTGAAACTATGTGGATTTCACAAAATCCACTTTTGGCCTCCTCTCTGCCTGAAACGCACTTTAAGAGCATAAAAAATTGAAAATGCCAGTAAAGTGCTGAAAGTTGCAGATATTCATGAAAATGACATCAGACTGTGAAATCAACTATCCTGAGCCACTTTTCTGAAGAAAATCTTTGAAACTATGTGGATTTCACAAAATCCACTTTTGGCCTCCTCTCTGCCTGAAACGCACTTTAAGAGCATAAAAAATTGAAAATGCCAGTAAAGTGCTGAAAGTTGCAGATATTCATGAAAATGACATCAGACTGTGAAATCAACTATCCTGAGCCACTTTTCTGAAGAAAATCTTTGAAACTATGTGGATTTCACAAAATCCACTTTTGGCCTCCTCTCTGCCTGAAACGCACTTTAAGAGCATAAAAATTGAAAATGCCAGTAAAGTGCTGAAAGTTGCAGATATTCATGAAAATGACATCAGACTGTGAAATCAACTATCCTGAGCCACTTTTCTGAAGAAAATCTTTGAAACTATGTGGATTTCACAAAATCCACTTTTGGCCTCCTCTCTGCCTGAAACGCACTTTAAGAGCATAAAAATTTTGAAAATGCCAGTAAAGTGCTGAAAGTTGCAGATATTCATGAAAATGACATCAGACTGTGAAATCAACTATCCTGAGCCACTTTTCTGAAGAAAATCTTTGAAACTATGTGGATTTCACAAAATCCACTTTTGGCCTCCTCTCTGCCTGAAACGCACTTTAAGAGCATAAAAATTGAAAATGCCAGTAAAGTGCTGAAAGTTGCAGATATTCATGAAAATGACATCAGACTGTGAAATCAACTATCCTGAGCCACTTTTCTGAAGAAAATCTTTGAAACTATGTGGATTTCACAAAATCCACTTTTGGCCTCCTCTCTGCCTGAAACGCACTTTAAGAGCATAAAAATTGAAAATGCCAGTAAAGTGCTGAAAGTTGCAGATATTCATGAAAATGACATCAGACTGTGAAATCAACTATCCTGAGCCACTTTTCTGAAGAAAATCTTTGAAACTATGTGGATTTCACAAAATCCACTTTTGGCCTCCTCTCTGCCTGAAACGCACTTTAAGAGCATAAAAAATTGAAAATGCCAGTAAAGTGCTGAAAGTTGCAGATATTCATGAAAATGACATCAGACTGTGAAATCAACTATCCTGAGCCACTTTTCTGAAGAAAATCTTTGAAACTATGTGGATTTCACAAAATCCACTTTTGGCCTCCTCTCTGCCTGAAACGCACTTTAAGAGCATAAAAAATTGAAAATGCCAGTAAAGTGCTGAAAGTTGCAGATATTCATGAAAATGACATCAGACTGTGAAATCAACTATCCTGAGCCACTTTTCTGAAGAAAATCTTTGAAACTATGTGGATTTCACAAAATCCACTTTTGGCCTCCTCTCTGCCTGAAACGCACTTTAAGAGCATAAAAAATTGAAAATGCCAGTAAAGTGCTGAAAGTTGCAGATATTCATGAAAATGACATCAGACTGTGAAATCAACTATCCTGAGCCACTTTTCTGAAGAAAATCTTTGAAACTATGTGGATTTCACAAAATCCACTTTTGGCCTCCTCTCTGCCTGAAACGCACTTTAAGAGCATAAAAAATTGAAAATGCCAGTAAAGTGCTGAAAGTTGCAGATATTCATGAAAATGACATCAGACTGTGAAATCAACTATCCTGAGCCACTTTTCTGAAGAAAATCTTTGAAACTATGTGGATTTCACAAAATCCACTTTTGGCCTCCTCTCTGCCTGAAACGCACTTTAAGAGCATAAAAATTGAAAATGCCAGTAAAGTGCTGAAAGTTGCAGATATTCATGAAAATGACATCAGACTGTGAAATCAACTATCCTGAGCCACTTTTCTGAAGAAAATCTTTGAAACTATGTGGATTTCACAAAATCCACTTTTGGCCTCCTCTCTGCCTGAAACGCACTTTAAGAGCATAAAAAATTGAAAATGCCAGTAAAGTGCTGAAAGTTGCAGATATTCATGAAAATGACATCAGACTGTGAAATCAACTATCCTGAGCCACTTTTCTGAAGAAAATCTTTGAAACTATGTGGATTTCACAAAATCCACTTTTGGCCTCCTCTCTGCCTGAAACGCACTTTAAGAGCATAAAAATTGAAAATGCCAGTAAAGTGCTGAAAGTTGCAGATATTCATGAAAATGACATCAGACTGTGAAATCAACTATCCTGAGCCACTTTTCTGAAGAAAATCTTTGAAACTATGTGGATTTCACAAAATCCACTTTTGGCCTCCTCTCTGCCTGAAACGCACTTTAAGAGCATAAAAAATTGAAAATGCCAGTAAAGTGCTGAAAGTTGCAGATATTCATGAAAATGACATCAGACTGTGAAATCAACTATCCTGAGCCACTTTTCTGAAGAAAATCTTTGAAACTATGTGGATTTCACAAAATCCACTTTTGGCCTCCTCTCTGCCTGAAACGCACTTTAAGAGCATAAAAAATTGAAAATGCCAGTAAAGTGCTGAAAGTTGCAGATATTCATGAAAATGACATCAGACTGTGAAATCAACTATCCTGAGCCACTTTTCTGAAGAAAATCTTTGAAACTATGTGGATTTCACAAAATCCACTTTTGGCCTCCTCTCTGCCTGAAACGCACTTTAAGAGCATAAAAATTTGAAAATGCCAGTAAAGTGCTGAAAGTTGCAGATATTCATGAAAATGACATCAGACTGTGAAATCAACTATCCTGAGCCACTTTTCTGAAGAAAATCTTTGAAACTATGTGGATTTCACAAAATCCACTTTTGGCCTCCTCTCTGCCTGAAACGCACTTTAAGAGCATAAAAAATTGAAAATGCCAGTAAAGTGCTGAAAGTTGCAGATATTCATGAAAATGACATCAGACTGTGAAATCAACTATCCTGAGCCACTTTTCTGAAGAAAATCTTTGAAACTATGTGGATTTCACAAAATCCACTTTTGGCCTCCTCTCTGCCTGAAACGCACTTTAAGAGCATAAAAATTGAAAATGCCAGTAAAGTGCTGAAAGTTGCAGATATTCATGAAAATGACATCAGACTGTGAAATCAACTATCCTGAGCCACTTTTCTGAAGAAAATCTTTGAAACTATGTGGATTTCACAAAATCCACTTTTGGCCTCCTCTCTGCCTGAAACGCACTTTAAGAGCATAAAAATTGAAAATGCCAGTAAAGTGCTGAAAGTTGCAGATATTCATGAAAATGACATCAGACTGTGAAATCAACTATCCTGAGCCACTTTTCTGAAGAAAATCTTTGAAACTATGTGGATTTCACAAAATCCACTTTTGGCCTCCTCTCTGCCTGAAACGCACTTTAAGAGCATAAAAAATTGAAAATGCCAGTAAAGTGCTGAAAGTTGCAGATATTCATGAAAATGACATCAGACTGTGAAATCAACTATCCTGAGCCACTTTTCTGAAGAAAATCTTTGAAACTATGTGGATTTCACAAAATCCACTTTTGGCCTCCTCTCTGCCTGAAACGCACTTTAAGAGCATAAAAAATTGAAAATGCCAGTAAAGTGCTGAAAGTTGCAGATATTCATGAAAATGACATCAGACTGTGAAATCAACTATCCTGAGCCACTTTTCTGAAGAAAATCTTTGAAACTATGTGGATTTCACAAAATCCACTTTTGGCCTCCTCTCTGCCTGAAACGCACTTTAAGAGCATAAAAAATTGAAAATGCCAGTAAAGTGCTGAAAGTTGCAGATATTCATGAAAATGACATCAGACTGTGAAATCAACTATCCTGAGCCACTTTTCTGAAGAAAATCTTTGAAACTATGTGGATTTCACAAAATCCACTTTTGGCCTCCTCTCTGCCTGAAACGCACTTTAAGAGCATAAAAATTGAAAATGCCAGTAAAGTGCTGAAAGTTGCAGATATTCATGAAAATGACATCAGACTGTGAAATCAACTATCCTGAGCCACTTTTCTGAAGAAAATCTTTGAAACTATGTGGATTTCACAAAATCCACTTTTGGCCTCCTCTCTGCCTGAAACGCACTTTAAGAGCATAAAAAATTGAAAATGCCAGTAAAGTGCTGAAAGTTGCAGATATTCATGAAAATGACATCAGACTGTGAAATCAACTATCCTGAGCCACTTTTCTGAAGAAAATCTTTGAAACTATGTGGATTTCACAAAATCCACTTTTGGCCTCCTCTCTGCCTGAAACGCACTTTAAGAGCATAAAAAATTGAAAATGCCAGTAAAGTGCTGAAAGTTGCAGATATTCATGAAAATGACATCAGACTGTGAAATCAACTATCCTGAGCCACTTTTCTGAAGAAAATCTTTGAAACTATGTGGATTTCACAAAATCCACTTTTGGCCTCCTCTCTGCCTGAAACGCACTTTAAGAGCATAAAAAATTGAAAATGCCAGTAAAGTGCTGAAAGTTGCAGATATTCATGAAAATGACATCAGACTGTGAAATCAACTATCCTGAGCCACTTTTCTGAAGAAAATCTTTGAAACTATGTGGATTTCACAAAATCCACTTTTGGCCTCCTCTCTGCCTGAAACGCACTTTAAGAGCATAAAAAATTGAAAATGCCAGTAAAGTGCTGAAAGTTGCAGATATTCATGAAAATGACATCAGACTGTGAAATCAACTATCCTGAGCCACTTTTCTGAAGAAAATCTTTGAAACTATGTGGATTTCACAAAATCCACTTTTGGCCTCCTCTCTGCCTGAAACGCACTTTAAGAGCATAAAAATTGAAAATGCCAGTAAAGTGCTGAAAGTTGCAGATATTCATGAAAATGACATCAGACTGTGAAATCAACTATCCTGAGCCACTTTTCTGAAGAAAATCTTTGAAACTATGTGGATTTCACAAAATCCACTTTTGGCCTCCTCTCTGCCTGAAACGCACTTTAAGAGCATAAAAAATTGAAAATGCCAGTAAAGTGCTGAAAGTTGCAGATATTCATGAAAATGACATCAGACTGTGAAATCAACTATCCTGAGCCACTTTTCTGAAGAAAATCTTTGAAACTATGTGGATTTCACAAAATCCACTTTTGGCCTCCTCTCTGCCTGAAACGCACTTTAAGAGCATAAAAATTGAAAATGCCAGTAAAGTGCTGAAAGTTGCAGATATTCATGAAAATGACATCAGACTGTGAAATCAACTATCCTGAGCCACTTTTCTGAAGAAAATCTTTGAAACTATGTGGATTTCACAAAATCCACTTTTGGCCTCCTCTCTGCCTGAAACGCACTTTAAGAGCATAAAAAATTGAAAATGCCAGTAAAGTGCTGAAAGTTGCAGATATTCATGAAAATGACATCAGACTGTGAAATCAACTATCCTGAGCCACTTTTCTGAAGAAAATCTTTGAAACTATGTGGATTTCACAAAATCCACTTTTGGCCTCCTCTCTGCCTGAAACGCACTTTAAGAGCATAAAAAATTGAAAATGCCAGTAAAGTGCTGAAAGTTGCAGATATTCATGAAAATGACATCAGACTGTGAAATCAACTATCCTGAGCCACTTTTCTGAAGAAAATCTTTGAAACTATGTGGATTTCACAAAATCCACTTTTGGCCTCCTCTCTGCCTGAAACGCACTTTAAGAGCATAAAAAATTGAAAATGCCAGTAAAGTGCTGAAAGTTGCAGATATTCATGAAAATGACATCAGACTGTGAAATCAACTATCCTGAGCCACTTTTCTGAAGAAAATCTTTGAAACTATGTGGATTTCACAAAATCCACTTTTGGCCTCCTCTCTGCCTGAAACGCACTTTAAGAGCATAAAAAATTGAAAATGCCAGTAAAGTGCTGAAAGTTGCAGATATTCATGAAAATGACATCAGACTGTGAAATCAACTATCCTGAGCCACTTTTCTGAAGAAAATCTTTGAAACTATGTGGATTTCACAAAATCCACTTTTGGCCTCCTCTCTGCCTGAAACGCACTTTAAGAGCATAAAAAATTGAAAATGCCAGTAAAGTGCTGAAAGTTGCAGATATTCATGAAAATGACATCAGACTGTGAAATCAACTATCCTGAGCCACTTTTCTGAAGAAAATCTTTGAAACTATGTGGATTTCACAAAATCCACTTTTGGCCTCCTCTCTGCCTGAAACGCACTTTAAGAGCATAAAAATTGAAAATGCCAGTAAAGTGCTGAAAGTTGCAGATATTCATGAAAATGACATCAGACTGTGAAATCAACTATCCTGAGCCACTTTTCTGAAGAAAATCTTTGAAACTATGTGGATTTCACAAAATCCACTTTTGGCCTCCTCTCTGCCTGAAACGCACTTTAAGAGCATAAAAATTGAAAATGCCAGTAAAGTGCTGAAAGTTGCAGATATTCATGAAAATGACATCAGACTGTGAAATCAACTATCCTGAGCCACTTTTCTGAAGAAAATCTTTGAAACTATGTGGATTTCACAAAATCCACTTTTGGCCTCCTCTCTGCCTGAAACGCACTTTAAGAGCATAAAAAATTGAAAATGCCAGTAAAGTGCTGAAAGTTGCAGATATTCATGAAAATGACATCAGACTGTGAAATCAACTATCCTGAGCCACTTTTCTGAAGAAAATCTTTGAAACTATGTGGATTTCACAAAATCCACTTTTGGCCTCCTCTCTGCCTGAAACGCACTTTAAGAGCATAAAAAATTGAAAATGCCAGTAAAGTGCTGAAAGTTGCAGATATTCATGAAAATGACATCAGACTGTGAAATCAACTATCCTGAGCCACTTTTCTGAAGAAAATCTTTGAAACTATGTGGATTTCACAAAATCCACTTTTGGCCTCCTCTCTGCCTGAAACGCACTTTAAGAGCATAAAAAATTGAAAATGCCAGTAAAGTGCTGAAAGTTGCAGATATTCATGAAAATGACATCAGACTGTGAAATCAACTATCCTGAGCCACTTTTCTGAAGAAAATCTTTGAAACTATGTGGATTTCACAAAATCCACTTTTGGCCTCCTCTCTGCCTGAAACGCACTTTAAGAGCATAAAAAATTGAAAATGCCAGTAAAGTGCTGAAAGTTGCAGATATTCATGAAAATGACATCAGACTGTGAAATCAACTATCCTGAGCCACTTTTCTGAAGAAAATCTTTGAAACTATGTGGATTTCACAAAATCCACTTTTGGCCTCCTCTCTGCCTGAAACGCACTTTAAGAGCATAAAAAATTGAAAATGCCAGTAAAGTGCTGAAAGTTGCAGATATTCATGAAAATGACATCAGACTGTGAAATCAACTATCCTGAGCCACTTTTCTGAAGAAAATCTTTGAAACTATGTGGATTTCACAAAATCCACTTTTGGCCTCCTCTCTGCCTGAAACGCACTTTAAGAGCATAAAAAATTGAAAATGCCAGTAAAGTGCTGAAAGTTGCAGATATTCATGAAAATGACATCAGACTGTGAAATCAACTATCCTGAGCCACTTTTCTGAAGAAAATCTTTGAAACTATGTGGATTTCACAAAATCCACTTTTGGCCTCCTCTCTGCCTGAAACGCACTTTAAGAGCATAAAAAATTGAAAATGCCAGTAAAGTGCTGAAAGTTGCAGATATTCATGAAAATGACATCAGACTGTGAAATCAACTATCCTGAGCCACTTTTCTGAAGAAAATCTTTGAAACTATGTGGATTTCACAAAATCCACTTTTGGCCTCCTCTCTGCCTGAAACGCACTTTAAGAGCATAAAAATTGAAAATGCCAGTAAAGTGCTGAAAGTTGCAGATATTCATGAAAATGACATCAGACTGTGAAATCAACTATCCTGAGCCACTTTTCTGAAGAAAATCTTTGAAACTATGTGGATTTCACAAAATCCACTTTTGGCCTCCTCTCTGCCTGAAACGCACTTTAAGAGCATAAAAAATTGAAAATGCCAGTAAAGTGCTGAAAGTTGCAGATATTCATGAAAATGACATCAGACTGTGAAATCAACTATCCTGAGCCACTTTTCTGAAGAAAATCTTTGAAACTATGTGGATTTCACAAAATCCACTTTTGGCCTCCTCTCTGCCTGAAACGCACTTTAAGAGCATAAAAATTGAAAATGCCAGTAAAGTGCTGAAAGTTGCAGATATTCATGAAAATGACATCAGACTGTGAAATCAACTATCCTGAGCCACTTTTCTGAAGAAAATCTTTGAAACTATGTGGATTTCACAAAATCCACTTTTGGCCTCCTCTCTGCCTGAAACGCACTTTAAGAGCATAAAAAATTGAAAATGCCAGTAAAGTGCTGAAAGTTGCAGATATTCATGAAAATGACATCAGACTGTGAAATCAACTATCCTGAGCCACTTTTCTGAAGAAAATCTTTGAAACTATGTGGATTTCACAAAATCCACTTTTGGCCTCCTCTCTGCCTGAAACGCACTTTAAGAGCATAAAAAATTGAAAATGCCAGTAAAGTGCTGAAAGTTGCAGATATTCATGAAAATGACATCAGACTGTGAAATCAACTATCCTGAGCCACTTTTCTGAAGAAAATCTTTGAAACTATGTGGATTTCACAAAATCCACTTTTGGCCTCCTCTCTGCCTGAAACGCACTTTAAGAGCATAAAAAATTGAAAATGCCAGTAAAGTGCTGAAAGTTGCAGATATTCATGAAAATGACATCAGACTGTGAAATCAACTATCCTGAGCCACTTTTCTGAAGAAAATCTTTGAAACTATGTGGATTTCACAAAATCCACTTTTGGCCTCCTCTCTGCCTGAAACGCACTTTAAGAGCATAAAAAATTGAAAATGCCAGTAAAGTGCTGAAAGTTGCAGATATTCATGAAAATGACATCAGACTGTGAAATCAACTATCCTGAGCCACTTTTCTGAAGAAAATCTTTGAAACTATGTGGATTTCACAAAATCCACTTTTGGCCTCCTCTCTGCCTGAAACGCACTTTAAGAGCATAAAAAATTGAAAATGCCAGTAAAGTGCTGAAAGTTGCAGATATTCATGAAAATGACATCAGACTGTGAAATCAACTATCCTGAGCCACTTTTCTGAAGAAAATCTTTGAAACTATGTGGATTTCACAAAATCCACTTTTGGCCTCCTCTCTGCCTGAAACGCACTTTAAGAGCATAAAAAATTGAAAATGCCAGTAAAGTGCTGAAAGTTGCAGATATTCATGAAAATGACATCAGACTGTGAAATCAACTATCCTGAGCCACTTTTCTGAAGAAAATCTTTGAAACTATGTGGATTTCACAAAATCCACTTTTGGCCTCCTCTCTGCCTGAAACGCACTTTAAGAGCATAAAAAATTGAAAATGCCAGTAAAGTGCTGAAAGTTGCAGATATTCATGAAAATGACATCAGACTGTGAAATCAACTATCCTGAGCCACTTTTCTGAAGAAAATCTTTGAAACTATGTGGATTTCACAAAATCCACTTTTGGCCTCCTCTCTGCCTGAAACGCACTTTAAGAGCATAAAAAATTGAAAATGCCAGTAAAGTGCTGAAAGTTGCAGATATTCATGAAAATGACATCAGACTGTGAAATCAACTATCCTGAGCCACTTTTCTGAAGAAAATCTTTGAAACTATGTGGATTTCACAAAATCCACTTTTGGCCTCCTCTCTGCCTGAAACGCACTTTAAGAGCATAAAAATTGAAAATGCCAGTAAAGTGCTGAAAGTTGCAGATATTCATGAAAATGACATCAGACTGTGAAATCAACTATCCTGAGCCACTTTTCTGAAGAAAATCTTTGAAACTATGTGGATTTCACAAAATCCACTTTTGGCCTCCTCTCTGCCTGAAACGCACTTTAAGAGCATAAAAAATTGAAAATGCCAGTAAAGTGCTGAAAGTTGCAGATATTCATGAAAATGACATCAGACTGTGAAATCAACTATCCTGAGCCACTTTTCTGAAGAAAATCTTTGAAACTATGTGGATTTCACAAAATCCACTTTTGGCCTCCTCTCTGCCTGAAACGCACTTTAAGAGCATAAAAAATTGAAAATGCCAGTAAAGTGCTGAAAGTTGCAGATATTCATGAAAATGACATCAGACTGTGAAATCAACTATCCTGAGCCACTTTTCTGAAGAAAATCTTTGAAACTATGTGGATTTCACAAAATCCACTTTTGGCCTCCTCTCTGCCTGAAACGCACTTTAAGAGCATAAAAAATTGAAAATGCCAGTAAAGTGCTGAAAGTTGCAGATATTCATGAAAATGACATCAGACTGTGAAATCAACTATCCTGAGCCACTTTTCTGAAGAAAATCTTTGAAACTATGTGGATTTCACAAAATCCACTTTTGGCCTCCTCTCTGCCTGAAACGCACTTTAAGAGCATAAAAATTGAAAATGCCAGTAAAGTGCTGAAAGTTGCAGATATTCATGAAAATGACATCAGACTGTGAAATCAACTATCCTGAGCCACTTTTCTGAAGAAAATCTTTGAAACTATGTGGATTTCACAAAATCCACTTTTGGCCTCCTCTCTGCCTGAAACGCACTTTAAGAGCATAAAAAATTGAAAATGCCAGTAAAGTGCTGAAAGTTGCAGATATTCATGAAAATGACATCAGACTGTGAAATCAACTATCCTGAGCCACTTTTCTGAAGAAAATCTTTGAAACTATGTGGATTTCACAAAATCCACTTTTGGCCTCCTCTCTGCCTGAAACGCACTTTAAGAGCATAAAAATTGAAAATGCCAGTAAAGTGCTGAAAGTTGCAGATATTCATGAAAATGACATCAGACTGTGAAATCAACTATCCTGAGCCACTTTTCTGAAGAAAATCTTTGAAACTATGTGGATTTCACAAAATCCACTTTTGGCCTCCTCTCTGCCTGAAACGCACTTTAAGAGCATAAAAAATTGAAAATGCCAGTAAAGTGCTGAAAGTTGCAGATATTCATGAAAATGACATCAGACTGTGAAATCAACTATCCTGAGCCACTTTTCTGAAGAAAATCTTTGAAACTATGTGGATTTCACAAAATCCACTTTTGGCCTCCTCTCTGCCTGAAACGCACTTTAAGAGCATAAAAATTGAAAATGCCAGTAAAGTGCTGAAAGTTGCAGATATTCATGAAAATGACATCAGACTGTGAAATCAACTATCCTGAGCCACTTTTCTGAAGAAAATCTTTGAAACTATGTGGATTTCACAAAATCCACTTTTGGCCTCCTCTCTGCCTGAAACGCACTTTAAGAGCATAAAAAATTGAAAATGCCAGTAAAGTGCTGAAAGTTGCAGATATTCATGAAAATGACATCAGACTGTGAAATCAACTATCCTGAGCCACTTTTCTGAAGAAAATCTTTGAAACTATGTGGATTTCACAAAATCCACTTTTGGCCTCCTCTCTGCCTGAAACGCACTTTAAGAGCATAAAAAATTGAAAATGCCAGTAAAGTGCTGAAAGTTGCAGATATTCATGAAAATGACATCAGACTGTGAAATCAACTATCCTGAGCCACTTTTCTGAAGAAAATCTTTGAAACTATGTGGATTTCACAAAATCCACTTTTGGCCTCCTCTCTGCCTGAAACGCACTTTAAGAGCATAAAAAATTGAAAATGCCAGTAAAGTGCTGAAAGTTGCAGATATTCATGAAAATGACATCAGACTGTGAAATCAACTATCCTGAGCCACTTTTCTGAAGAAAATCTTTGAAACTATGTGGATTTCACAAAATCCACTTTTGGCCTCCTCTCTGCCTGAAACGCACTTTAAGAGCATAAAAAATTGAAAATGCCAGTAAAGTGCTGAAAGTTGCAGATATTCATGAAAATGACATCAGACTGTGAAATCAACTATCCTGAGCCACTTTTCTGAAGAAAATCTTTGAAACTATGTGGATTTCACAAAATCCACTTTTGGCCTCCTCTCTGCCTGAAACGCACTTTAAGAGCATAAAAAATTGAAAATGCCAGTAAAGTGCTGAAAGTTGCAGATATTCATGAAAATGACATCAGACTGTGAAATCAACTATCCTGAGCCACTTTTCTGAAGAAAATCTTTGAAACTATGTGGATTTCACAAAATCCACTTTTGGCCTCCTCTCTGCCTGAAACGCACTTTAAGAGCATAAAAATTGAAAATGCCAGTAAAGTGCTGAAAGTTGCAGATATTCATGAAAATGACATCAGACTGTGAAATCAACTATCCTGAGCCACTTTTCTGAAGAAAATCTTTGAAACTATGTGGATTTCACAAAATCCACTTTTGGCCTCCTCTCTGCCTGAAACGCACTTTAAGAGCATAAAAAATTGAAAATGCCAGTAAAGTGCTGAAAGTTGCAGATATTCATGAAAATGACATCAGACTGTGAAATCAACTATCCTGAGCCACTTTTCTGAAGAAAATCTTTGAAACTATGTGGATTTCACAAAATCCACTTTTGGCCTCCTCTCTGCCTGAAACGCACTTTAAGAGCATAAAAAATTGAAAATGCCAGTAAAGTGCTGAAAGTTGCAGATATTCATGAAAATGACATCAGACTGTGAAATCAACTATCCTGAGCCACTTTTCTGAAGAAAATCTTTGAAACTATGTGGATTTCACAAAATCCACTTTTGGCCTCCTCTCTGCCTGAAACGCACTTTAAGAGCATAAAAAATTGAAAATGCCAGTAAAGTGCTGAAAGTTGCAGATATTCATGAAAATGACATCAGACTGTGAAATCAACTATCCTGAGCCACTTTTCTGAAGAAAATCTTTGAAACTATGTGGATTTCACAAAATCCACTTTTGGCCTCCTCTCTGCCTGAAACGCACTTTAAGAGCATAAAAAATTGAAAATGCCAGTAAAGTGCTGAAAGTTGCAGATATTCATGAAAATGACATCAGACTGTGAAATCAACTATCCTGAGCCACTTTTCTGAAGAAAATCTTTGAAACTATGTGGATTTCACAAAATCCACTTTTGGCCTCCTCTCTGCCTGAAACGCACTTTAAGAGCATAAAAAATTGAAAATGCCAGTAAAGTGCTGAAAGTTGCAGATATTCATGAAAATGACATCAGACTGTGAAATCAACTATCCTGAGCCACTTTTCTGAAGAAAATCTTTGAAACTATGTGGATTTCACAAAATCCACTTTTGGCCTCCTCTCTGCCTGAAACGCACTTTAAGAGCATAAAAAATTGAAAATGCCAGTAAAGTGCTGAAAGTTGCAGATATTCATGAAAATGACATCAGACTGTGAAATCAACTATCCTGAGCCACTTTTCTGAAGAAAATCTTTGAAACTATGTGGATTTCACAAAATCCACTTTTGGCCTCCTCTCTGCCTGAAACGCACTTTAAGAGCATAAAAAATTGAAAATGCCAGTAAAGTGCTGAAAGTTGCAGATATTCATGAAAATGACATCAGACTGTGAAATCAACTATCCTGAGCCACTTTTCTGAAGAAAATCTTTGAAACTATGTGGATTTCACAAAATCCACTTTTGGCCTCCTCTCTGCCTGAAACGCACTTTAAGAGCATAAAAAATTGAAAATGCCAGTAAAGTGCTGAAAGTTGCAGATATTCATGAAAATGACATCAGACTGTGAAATCAACTATCCTGAGCCACTTTTCTGAAGAAAATCTTTGAAACTATGTGGATTTCACAAAATCCACTTTTGGCCTCCTCTCTGCCTGAAACGCACTTTAAGAGCATAAAAAATTGAAAATGCCAGTAAAGTGCTGAAAGTTGCAGATATTCATGAAAATGACATCAGACTGTGAAATCAACTATCCTGAGCCACTTTTCTGAAGAAAATCTTTGAAACTATGTGGATTTCACAAAATCCACTTTTGGCCTCCTCTCTGCCTGAAACGCACTTTAAGAGCATAAAAAATTGAAAATGCCAGTAAAGTGCTGAAAGTTGCAGATATTCATGAAAATGACATCAGACTGTGAAATCAACTATCCTGAGCCACTTTTCTGAAGAAAATCTTTGAAACTATGTGGATTTCACAAAATCCACTTTTGGCCTCCTCTCTGCCTGAAACGCACTTTAAGAGCATAAAAAATTGAAAATGCCAGTAAAGTGCTGAAAGTTGCAGATATTCATGAAAATGACATCAGACTGTGAAATCAACTATCCTGAGCCACTTTTCTGAAGAAAATCTTTGAAACTATGTGGATTTCACAAAATCCACTTTTGGCCTCCTCTCTGCCTGAAACGCACTTTAAGAGCATAAAAAATTGAAAATGCCAGTAAAGTGCTGAAAGTTGCAGATATTCATGAAAATGACATCAGACTGTGAAATCAACTATCCTGAGCCACTTTTCTGAAGAAAATCTTTGAAACTATGTGGATTTCACAAAATCCACTTTTGGCCTCCTCTCTGCCTGAAACGCACTTTAAGAGCATAAAAAATTGAAAATGCCAGTAAAGTGCTGAAAGTTGCAGATATTCATGAAAATGACATCAGACTGTGAAATCAACTATCCTGAGCCACTTTTCTGAAGAAAATCTTTGAAACTATGTGGATTTCACAAAATCCACTTTTGGCCTCCTCTCTGCCTGAAACGCACTTTAAGAGCATAAAAAATTGAAAATGCCAGTAAAGTGCTGAAAGTTGCAGATATTCATGAAAATGACATCAGACTGTGAAATCAACTATCCTGAGCCACTTTTCTGAAGAAAATCTTTGAAACTATGTGGATTTCACAAAATCCACTTTTGGCCTCCTCTCTGCCTGAAACGCACTTTAAGAGCATAAAAAATTGAAAATGCCAGTAAAGTGCTGAAAGTTGCAGATATTCATGAAAATGACATCAGACTGTGAAATCAACTATCCTGAGCCACTTTTCTGAAGAAAATCTTTGAAACTATGTGGATTTCACAAAATCCACTTTTGGCCTCCTCTCTGCCTGAAACGCACTTTAAGAGCATAAAAAATTGAAAATGCCAGTAAAGTGCTGAAAGTTGCAGATATTCATGAAAATGACATCAGACTGTGAAATCAACTATCCTGAGCCACTTTTCTGAAGAAAATCTTTGAAACTATGTGGATTTCACAAAATCCACTTTTGGCCTCCTCTCTGCCTGAAACGCACTTTAAGAGCATAAAAAATTGAAAATGCCAGTAAAGTGCTGAAAGTTGCAGATATTCATGAAAATGACATCAGACTGTGAAATCAACTATCCTGAGCCACTTTTCTGAAGAAAATCTTTGAAACTATGTGGATTTCACAAAATCCACTTTTGGCCTCCTCTCTGCCTGAAACGCACTTTAAGAGCATAAAAAATTGAAAATGCCAGTAAAGTGCTGAAAGTTGCAGATATTCATGAAAATGACATCAGACTGTGAAATCAACTATCCTGAGCCACTTTTCTGAAGAAAATCTTTGAAACTATGTGGATTTCACAAAATCCACTTTTGGCCTCCTCTCTGCCTGAAACGCACTTTAAGAGCATAAAAAATTGAAAATGCCAGTAAAGTGCTGAAAGTTGCAGATATTCATGAAAATGACATCAGACTGTGAAATCAACTATCCTGAGCCACTTTTCTGAAGAAAATCTTTGAAACTATGTGGATTTCACAAAATCCACTTTTGGCCTCCTCTCTGCCTGAAACGCACTTTAAGAGCATAAAAAATTGAAAATGCCAGTAAAGTGCTGAAAGTTGCAGATATTCATGAAAATGACATCAGACTGTGAAATCAACTATCCTGAGCCACTTTTCTGAAGAAAATCTTTGAAACTATGTGGATTTCACAAAATCCACTTTTGGCCTCCTCTCTGCCTGAAACGCACTTTAAGAGCATAAAAAATTGAAAATGCCAGTAAAGTGCTGAAAGTTGCAGATATTCATGAAAATGACATCAGACTGTGAAATCAACTATCCTGAGCCACTTTTCTGAAGAAAATCTTTGAAACTATGTGGATTTCACAAAATCCACTTTTGGCCTCCTCTCTGCCTGAAACGCACTTTAAGAGCATAAAAAATTGAAAATGCCAGTAAAGTGCTGAAAGTTGCAGATATTCATGAAAATGACATCAGACTGTGAAATCAACTATCCTGAGCCACTTTTCTGAAGAAAATCTTTGAAACTATGTGGATTTCACAAAATCCACTTTTGGCCTCCTCTCTGCCTGAAACGCACTTTAAGAGCATAAAAAATTGAAAATGCCAGTAAAGTGCTGAAAGTTGCAGATATTCATGAAAATGACATCAGACTGTGAAATCAACTATCCTGAGCCACTTTTCTGAAGAAAATCTTTGAAACTATGTGGATTTCACAAAATCCACTTTTGGCCTCCTCTCTGCCTGAAACGCACTTTAAGAGCATAAAAAATTGAAAATGCCAGTAAAGTGCTGAAAGTTGCAGATATTCATGAAAATGACATCAGACTGTGAAATCAACTATCCTGAGCCACTTTTCTGAAGAAAATCTTTGAAACTATGTGGATTTCACAAAATCCACTTTTGGCCTCCTCTCTGCCTGAAACGCACTTTAAGAGCATAAAAATTGAAAATGCCAGTAAAGTGCTGAAAGTTGCAGATATTCATGAAAATGACATCAGACTGTGAAATCAACTATCCTGAGCCACTTTTCTGAAGAAAATCTTTGAAACTATGTGGATTTCACAAAATCCACTTTTGGCCTCCTCTCTGCCTGAAACGCACTTTAAGAGCATAAAAATTGAAAATGCCAGTAAAGTGCTGAAAGTTGCAGATATTCATGAAAATGACATCAGACTGTGAAATCAACTATCCTGAGCCACTTTTCTGAAGAAAATCTTTGAAACTATGTGGATTTCACAAAATCCACTTTTGGCCTCCTCTCTGCCTGAAACGCACTTTAAGAGCATAAAAAATTGAAAATGCCAGTAAAGTGCTGAAAGTTGCAGATATTCATGAAAATGACATCAGACTGTGAAATCAACTATCCTGAGCCACTTTTCTGAAGAAAATCTTTGAAACTATGTGGATTTCACAAAATCCACTTTTGGCCTCCTCTCTGCCTGAAACGCACTTTAAGAGCATAAAAAATTGAAAATGCCAGTAAAGTGCTGAAAGTTGCAGATATTCATGAAAATGACATCAGACTGTGAAATCAACTATCCTGAGCCACTTTTCTGAAGAAAATCTTTGAAACTATGTGGATTTCACAAAATCCACTTTTGGCCTCCTCTCTGCCTGAAACGCACTTTAAGAGCATAAAAATTGAAAATGCCAGTAAAGTGCTGAAAGTTGCAGATATTCATGAAAATGACATCAGACTGTGAAATCAACTATCCTGAGCCACTTTTCTGAAGAAAATCTTTGAAACTATGTGGATTTCACAAAATCCACTTTTGGCCTCCTCTCTGCCTGAAACGCACTTTAAGAGCATAAAAATTGAAAATGCCAGTAAAGTGCTGAAAGTTGCAGATATTCATGAAAATGACATCAGACTGTGAAATCAACTATCCTGAGCCACTTTTCTGAAGAAAATCTTTGAAACTATGTGGATTTCACAAAATCCACTTTTGGCCTCCTCTCTGCCTGAAACGCACTTTAAGAGCATAAAAAATTGAAAATGCCAGTAAAGTGCTGAAAGTTGCAGATATTCATGAAAATGACATCAGACTGTGAAATCAACTATCCTGAGCCACTTTTCTGAAGAAAATCTTTGAAACTATGTGGATTTCACAAAATCCACTTTTGGCCTCCTCTCTGCCTGAAACGCACTTTAAGAGCATAAAAAATTGAAAATGCCAGTAAAGTGCTGAAAGTTGCAGATATTCATGAAAATGACATCAGACTGTGAAATCAACTATCCTGAGCCACTTTTCTGAAGAAAATCTTTGAAACTATGTGGATTTCACAAAATCCACTTTTGGCCTCCTCTCTGCCTGAAACGCACTTTAAGAGCATAAAAAATTGAAAATGCCAGTAAAGTGCTGAAAGTTGCAGATATTCATGAAAATGACATCAGACTGTGAAATCAACTATCCTGAGCCACTTTTCTGAAGAAAATCTTTGAAACTATGTGGATTTCACAAAATCCACTTTTGGCCTCCTCTCTGCCTGAAACGCACTTTAAGAGCATAAAAATTGAAAATGCCAGTAAAGTGCTGAAAGTTGCAGATATTCATGAAAATGACATCAGACTGTGAAATCAACTATCCTGAGCCACTTTTCTGAAGAAAATCTTTGAAACTATGTGGATTTCACAAAATCCACTTTTGGCCTCCTCTCTGCCTGAAACGCACTTTAAGAGCATAAAAATTGAAAATGCCAGTAAAGTGCTGAAAGTTGCAGATATTCATGAAAATGACATCAGACTGTGAAATCAACTATCCTGAGCCACTTTTCTGAAGAAAATCTTTGAAACTATGTGGATTTCACAAAATCCACTTTTGGCCTCCTCTCTGCCTGAAACGCACTTTAAGAGCATAAAAAATTGAAAATGCCAGTAAAGTGCTGAAAGTTGCAGATATTCATGAAAATGACATCAGACTGTGAAATCAACTATCCTGAGCCACTTTTCTGAAGAAAATCTTTGAAACTATGTGGATTTCACAAAATCCACTTTTGGCCTCCTCTCTGCCTGAAACGCACTTTAAGAGCATAAAAAATTGAAAATGCCAGTAAAGTGCTGAAAGTTGCAGATATTCATGAAAATGACATCAGACTGTGAAATCAACTATCCTGAGCCACTTTTCTGAAGAAAATCTTTGAAACTATGTGGATTTCACAAAATCCACTTTTGGCCTCCTCTCTGCCTGAAACGCACTTTAAGAGCATAAAAAATTGAAAATGCCAGTAAAGTGCTGAAAGTTGCAGATATTCATGAAAATGACATCAGACTGTGAAATCAACTATCCTGAGCCACTTTTCTGAAGAAAATCTTTGAAACTATGTGGATTTCACAAAATCCACTTTTGGCCTCCTCTCTGCCTGAAACGCACTTTAAGAGCATAAAAAATTGAAAATGCCAGTAAAGTGCTGAAAGTTGCAGATATTCATGAAAATGACATCAGACTGTGAAATCAACTATCCTGAGCCACTTTTCTGAAGAAAATCTTTGAAACTATGTGGATTTCACAAAATCCACTTTTGGCCTCCTCTCTGCCTGAAACGCACTTTAAGAGCATAAAAAATTGAAAATGCCAGTAAAGTGCTGAAAGTTGCAGATATTCATGAAAATGACATCAGACTGTGAAATCAACTATCCTGAGCCACTTTTCTGAAGAAAATCTTTGAAACTATGTGGATTTCACAAAATCCACTTTTGGCCTCCTCTCTGCCTGAAACGCACTTTAAGAGCATAAAAAATTGAAAATGCCAGTAAAGTGCTGAAAGTTGCAGATATTCATGAAAATGACATCAGACTGTGAAATCAACTATCCTGAGCCACTTTTCTGAAGAAAATCTTTGAAACTATGTGGATTTCACAAAATCCACTTTTGGCCTCCTCTCTGCCTGAAACGCACTTTAAGAGCATAAAAAATTGAAAATGCCAGTAAAGTGCTGAAAGTTGCAGATATTCATGAAAATGACATCAGACTGTGAAATCAACTATCCTGAGCCACTTTTCTGAAGAAAATCTTTGAAACTATGTGGATTTCACAAAATCCACTTTTGGCCTCCTCTCTGCCTGAAACGCACTTTAAGAGCATAAAAAATTGAAAATGCCAGTAAAGTGCTGAAAGTTGCAGATATTCATGAAAATGACATCAGACTGTGAAATCAACTATCCTGAGCCACTTTTCTGAAGAAAATCTTTGAAACTATGTGGATTTCACAAAATCCACTTTTGGCCTCCTCTCTGCCTGAAACGCACTTTAAGAGCATAAAAAATTGAAAATGCCAGTAAAGTGCTGAAAGTTGCAGATATTCATGAAAATGACATCAGACTGTGAAATCAACTATCCTGAGCCACTTTTCTGAAGAAAATCTTTGAAACTATGTGGATTTCACAAAATCCACTTTTGGCCTCCTCTCTGCCTGAAACGCACTTTAAGAGCATAAAAAATTGAAAATGCCAGTAAAGTGCTGAAAGTTGCAGATATTCATGAAAATGACATCAGACTGTGAAATCAACTATCCTGAGCCACTTTTCTGAAGAAAATCTTTGAAACTATGTGGATTTCACAAAATCCACTTTTGGCCTCCTCTCTGCCTGAAACGCACTTTAAGAGCATAAAAATTGAAAATGCCAGTAAAGTGCTGAAAGTTGCAGATATTCATGAAAATGACATCAGACTGTGAAATCAACTATCCTGAGCCACTTTTCTGAAGAAAATCTTTGAAACTATGTGGATTTCACAAAATCCACTTTTGGCCTCCTCTCTGCCTGAAACGCACTTTAAGAGCATAAAAAATTGAAAATGCCAGTAAAGTGCTGAAAGTTGCAGATATTCATGAAAATGACATCAGACTGTGAAATCAACTATCCTGAGCCACTTTTCTGAAGAAAATCTTTGAAACTATGTGGATTTCACAAAATCCACTTTTGGCCTCCTCTCTGCCTGAAACGCACTTTAAGAGCATAAAAAATTGAAAATGCCAGTAAAGTGCTGAAAGTTGCAGATATTCATGAAAATGACATCAGACTGTGAAATCAACTATCCTGAGCCACTTTTCTGAAGAAAATCTTTGAAACTATGTGGATTTCACAAAATCCACTTTTGGCCTCCTCTCTGCCTGAAACGCACTTTAAGAGCATAAAAAATTGAAAATGCCAGTAAAGTGCTGAAAGTTGCAGATATTCATGAAAATGACATCAGACTGTGAAATCAACTATCCTGAGCCACTTTTCTGAAGAAAATCTTTGAAACTATGTGGATTTCACAAAATCCACTTTTGGCCTCCTCTCTGCCTGAAACGCACTTTAAGAGCATAAAAATTGAAAATGCCAGTAAAGTGCTGAAAGTTGCAGATATTCATGAAAATGACATCAGACTGTGAAATCAACTATCCTGAGCCACTTTTCTGAAGAAAATCTTTGAAACTATGTGGATTTCACAAAATCCACTTTTGGCCTCCTCTCTGCCTGAAACGCACTTTAAGAGCATAAAAAATTGAAAATGCCAGTAAAGTGCTGAAAGTTGCAGATATTCATGAAAATGACATCAGACTGTGAAATCAACTATCCTGAGCCACTTTTCTGAAGAAAATCTTTGAAACTATGTGGATTTCACAAAATCCACTTTTGGCCTCCTCTCTGCCTGAAACGCACTTTAAGAGCATAAAAAATTGAAAATGCCAGTAAAGTGCTGAAAGTTGCAGATATTCATGAAAATGACATCAGACTGTGAAATCAACTATCCTGAGCCACTTTTCTGAAGAAAATCTTTGAAACTATGTGGATTTCACAAAATCCACTTTTGGCCTCCTCTCTGCCTGAAACGCACTTTAAGAGCATAAAAAATTGAAAATGCCAGTAAAGTGCTGAAAGTTGCAGATATTCATGAAAATGACATCAGACTGTGAAATCAACTATCCTGAGCCACTTTTCTGAAGAAAATCTTTGAAACTATGTGGATTTCACAAAATCCACTTTTGGCCTCCTCTCTGCCTGAAACGCACTTTAAGAGCATAAAAATTGAAAATGCCAGTAAAGTGCTGAAAGTTGCAGATATTCATGAAAATGACATCAGACTGTGAAATCAACTATCCTGAGCCACTTTTCTGAAGAAAATCTTTGAAACTATGTGGATTTCACAAAATCCACTTTTGGCCTCCTCTCTGCCTGAAACGCACTTTAAGAGCATAAAAAATTGAAAATGCCAGTAAAGTGCTGAAAGTTGCAGATATTCATGAAAATGACATCAGACTGTGAAATCAACTATCCTGAGCCACTTTTCTGAAGAAAATCTTTGAAACTATGTGGATTTCACAAAATCCACTTTTGGCCTCCTCTCTGCCTGAAACGCACTTTAAGAGCATAAAAAATTGAAAATGCCAGTAAAGTGCTGAAAGTTGCAGATATTCATGAAAATGACATCAGACTGTGAAATCAACTATCCTGAGCCACTTTTCTGAAGAAAATCTTTGAAACTATGTGGATTTCACAAAATCCACTTTTGGCCTCCTCTCTGCCTGAAACGCACTTTAAGAGCATAAAAATTGAAAATGCCAGTAAAGTGCTGAAAGTTGCAGATATTCATGAAAATGACATCAGACTGTGAAATCAACTATCCTGAGCCACTTTTCTGAAGAAAATCTTTGAAACTATGTGGATTTCACAAAATCCACTTTTGGCCTCCTCTCTGCCTGAAACGCACTTTAAGAGCATAAAAAATTGAAAATGCCAGTAAAGTGCTGAAAGTTGCAGATATTCATGAAAATGACATCAGACTGTGAAATCAACTATCCTGAGCCACTTTTCTGAAGAAAATCTTTGAAACTATGTGGATTTCACAAAATCCACTTTTGGCCTCCTCTCTGCCTGAAACGCACTTTAAGAGCATAAAAAATTGAAAATGCCAGTAAAGTGCTGAAAGTTGCAGATATTCATGAAAATGACATCAGACTGTGAAATCAACTATCCTGAGCCACTTTTCTGAAGAAAATCTTTGAAACTATGTGGATTTCACAAAATCCACTTTTGGCCTCCTCTCTGCCTGAAACGCACTTTAAGAGCATAAAAAATTGAAAATGCCAGTAAAGTGCTGAAAGTTGCAGATATTCATGAAAATGACATCAGACTGTGAAATCAACTATCCTGAGCCACTTTTCTGAAGAAAATCTTTGAAACTATGTGGATTTCACAAAATCCACTTTTGGCCTCCTCTCTGCCTGAAACGCACTTTAAGAGCATAAAAATTGAAAATGCCAGTAAAGTGCTGAAAGTTGCAGATATTCATGAAAATGACATCAGACTGTGAAATCAACTATCCTGAGCCACTTTTCTGAAGAAAATCTTTGAAACTATGTGGATTTCACAAAATCCACTTTTGGCCTCCTCTCTGCCTGAAACGCACTTTAAGAGCATAAAAAATTGAAAATGCCAGTAAAGTGCTGAAAGTTGCAGATATTCATGAAAATGACATCAGACTGTGAAATCAACTATCCTGAGCCACTTTTCTGAAGAAAATCTTTGAAACTATGTGGATTTCACAAAATCCACTTTTGGCCTCCTCTCTGCCTGAAACGCACTTTAAGAGCATAAAAAATTGAAAATGCCAGTAAAGTGCTGAAAGTTGCAGATATTCATGAAAATGACATCAGACTGTGAAATCAACTATCCTGAGCCACTTTTCTGAAGAAAATCTTTGAAACTATGTGGATTTCACAAAATCCACTTTTGGCCTCCTCTCTGCCTGAAACGCACTTTAAGAGCATAAAAAATTGAAAATGCCAGTAAAGTGCTGAAAGTTGCAGATATTCATGAAAATGACATCAGACTGTGAAATCAACTATCCTGAGCCACTTTTCTGAAGAAAATCTTTGAAACTATGTGGATTTCACAAAATCCACTTTTGGCCTCCTCTCTGCCTGAAACGCACTTTAAGAGCATAAAAAATTGAAAATGCCAGTAAAGTGCTGAAAGTTGCAGATATTCATGAAAATGACATCAGACTGTGAAATCAACTATCCTGAGCCACTTTTCTGAAGAAAATCTTTGAAACTATGTGGATTTCACAAAATCCACTTTTGGCCTCCTCTCTGCCTGAAACGCACTTTAAGAGCATAAAAAATTGAAAATGCCAGTAAAGTGCTGAAAGTTGCAGATATTCATGAAAATGACATCAGACTGTGAAATCAACTATCCTGAGCCACTTTTCTGAAGAAAATCTTTGAAACTATGTGGATTTCACAAAATCCACTTTTGGCCTCCTCTCTGCCTGAAACGCACTTTAAGAGCATAAAAAATTGAAAATGCCAGTAAAGTGCTGAAAGTTGCAGATATTCATGAAAATGACATCAGACTGTGAAATCAACTATCCTGAGCCACTTTTCTGAAGAAAATCTTTGAAACTATGTGGATTTCACAAAATCCACTTTTGGCCTCCTCTCTGCCTGAAACGCACTTTAAGAGCATAAAAAATTGAAAATGCCAGTAAAGTGCTGAAAGTTGCAGATATTCATGAAAATGACATCAGACTGTGAAATCAACTATCCTGAGCCACTTTTCTGAAGAAAATCTTTGAAACTATGTGGATTTCACAAAATCCACTTTTGGCCTCCTCTCTGCCTGAAACGCACTTTAAGAGCATAAAAAATTGAAAATGCCAGTAAAGTGCTGAAAGTTGCAGATATTCATGAAAATGACATCAGACTGTGAAATCAACTATCCTGAGCCACTTTTCTGAAGAAAATCTTTGAAACTATGTGGATTTCACAAAATCCACTTTTGGCCTCCTCTCTGCCTGAAACGCACTTTAAGAGCATAAAAAATTGAAAATGCCAGTAAAGTGCTGAAAGTTGCAGATATTCATGAAAATGACATCAGACTGTGAAATCAACTATCCTGAGCCACTTTTCTGAAGAAAATCTTTGAAACTATGTGGATTTCACAAAATCCACTTTTGGCCTCCTCTCTGCCTGAAACGCACTTTAAGAGCATAAAAAATTGAAAATGCCAGTAAAGTGCTGAAAGTTGCAGATATTCATGAAAATGACATCAGACTGTGAAATCAACTATCCTGAGCCACTTTTCTGAAGAAAATCTTTGAAACTATGTGGATTTCACAAAATCCACTTTTGGCCTCCTCTCTGCCTGAAACGCACTTTAAGAGCATAAAAAATTGAAAATGCCAGTAAAGTGCTGAAAGTTGCAGATATTCATGAAAATGACATCAGACTGTGAAATCAACTATCCTGAGCCACTTTTCTGAAGAAAATCTTTGAAACTATGTGGATTTCACAAAATCCACTTTTGGCCTCCTCTCTGCCTGAAACGCACTTTAAGAGCATAAAAAATTGAAAATGCCAGTAAAGTGCTGAAAGTTGCAGATATTCATGAAAATGACATCAGACTGTGAAATCAACTATCCTGAGCCACTTTTCTGAAGAAAATCTTTGAAACTATGTGGATTTCACAAAATCCACTTTTGGCCTCCTCTCTGCCTGAAACGCACTTTAAGAGCATAAAAAATTGAAAATGCCAGTAAAGTGCTGAAAGTTGCAGATATTCATGAAAATGACATCAGACTGTGAAATCAACTATCCTGAGCCACTTTTCTGAAGAAAATCTTTGAAACTATGTGGATTTCACAAAATCCACTTTTGGCCTCCTCTCTGCCTGAAACGCACTTTAAGAGCATAAAAAATTGAAAATGCCAGTAAAGTGCTGAAAGTTGCAGATATTCATGAAAATGACATCAGACTGTGAAATCAACTATCCTGAGCCACTTTTCTGAAGAAAATCTTTGAAACTATGTGGATTTCACAAAATCCACTTTTGGCCTCCTCTCTGCCTGAAACGCACTTTAAGAGCATAAAAAATTGAAAATGCCAGTAAAGTGCTGAAAGTTGCAGATATTCATGAAAATGACATCAGACTGTGAAATCAACTATCCTGAGCCACTTTTCTGAAGAAAATCTTTGAAACTATGTGGATTTCACAAAATCCACTTTTGGCCTCCTCTCTGCCTGAAACGCACTTTAAGAGCATAAAAATTGAAAATGCCAGTAAAGTGCTGAAAGTTGCAGATATTCATGAAAATGACATCAGACTGTGAAATCAACTATCCTGAGCCACTTTTCTGAAGAAAATCTTTGAAACTATGTGGATTTCACAAAATCCACTTTTGGCCTCCTCTCTGCCTGAAACGCACTTTAAGAGCATAAAAAATTGAAAATGCCAGTAAAGTGCTGAAAGTTGCAGATATTCATGAAAATGACATCAGACTGTGAAATCAACTATCCTGAGCCACTTTTCTGAAGAAAATCTTTGAAACTATGTGGATTTCACAAAATCCACTTTTGGCCTCCTCTCTGCCTGAAACGCACTTTAAGAGCATAAAAAATTGAAAATGCCAGTAAAGTGCTGAAAGTTGCAGATATTCATGAAAATGACATCAGACTGTGAAATCAACTATCCTGAGCCACTTTTCTGAAGAAAATCTTTGAAACTATGTGGATTTCACAAAATCCACTTTTGGCCTCCTCTCTGCCTGAAACGCACTTTAAGAGCATAAAAATTGAAAATGCCAGTAAAGTGCTGAAAGTTGCAGATATTCATGAAAATGACATCAGACTGTGAAATCAACTATCCTGAGCCACTTTTCTGAAGAAAATCTTTGAAACTATGTGGATTTCACAAAATCCACTTTTGGCCTCCTCTCTGCCTGAAACGCACTTTAAGAGCATAAAAAATTGAAAATGCCAGTAAAGTGCTGAAAGTTGCAGATATTCATGAAAATGACATCAGACTGTGAAATCAACTATCCTGAGCCACTTTTCTGAAGAAAATCTTTGAAACTATGTGGATTTCACAAAATCCACTTTTGGCCTCCTCTCTGCCTGAAACGCACTTTAAGAGCATAAAAAATTGAAAATGCCAGTAAAGTGCTGAAAGTTGCAGATATTCATGAAAATGACATCAGACTGTGAAATCAACTATCCTGAGCCACTTTTCTGAAGAAAATCTTTGAAACTATGTGGATTTCACAAAATCCACTTTTGGCCTCCTCTCTGCCTGAAACGCACTTTAAGAGCATAAAAAATTGAAAATGCCAGTAAAGTGCTGAAAGTTGCAGATATTCATGAAAATGACATCAGACTGTGAAATCAACTATCCTGAGCCACTTTTCTGAAGAAAATCTTTGAAACTATGTGGATTTCACAAAATCCACTTTTGGCCTCCTCTCTGCCTGAAACGCACTTTAAGAGCATAAAAAATTGAAAATGCCAGTAAAGTGCTGAAAGTTGCAGATATTCATGAAAATGACATCAGACTGTGAAATCAACTATCCTGAGCCACTTTTCTGAAGAAAATCTTTGAAACTATGTGGATTTCACAAAATCCACTTTTGGCCTCCTCTCTGCCTGAAACGCACTTTAAGAGCATAAAAAATTGAAAATGCCAGTAAAGTGCTGAAAGTTGCAGATATTCATGAAAATGACATCAGACTGTGAAATCAACTATCCTGAGCCACTTTTCTGAAGAAAATCTTTGAAACTATGTGGATTTCACAAAATCCACTTTTGGCCTCCTCTCTGCCTGAAACGCACTTTAAGAGCATAAAAAATTGAAAATGCCAGTAAAGTGCTGAAAGTTGCAGATATTCATGAAAATGACATCAGACTGTGAAATCAACTATCCTGAGCCACTTTTCTGAAGAAAATCTTTGAAACTATGTGGATTTCACAAAATCCACTTTTGGCCTCCTCTCTGCCTGAAACGCACTTTAAGAGCATAAAAATTGAAAATGCCAGTAAAGTGCTGAAAGTTGCAGATATTCATGAAAATGACATCAGACTGTGAAATCAACTATCCTGAGCCACTTTTCTGAAGAAAATCTTTGAAACTATGTGGATTTCACAAAATCCACTTTTGGCCTCCTCTCTGCCTGAAACGCACTTTAAGAGCATAAAAAATTGAAAATGCCAGTAAAGTGCTGAAAGTTGCAGATATTCATGAAAATGACATCAGACTGTGAAATCAACTATCCTGAGCCACTTTTCTGAAGAAAATCTTTGAAACTATGTGGATTTCACAAAATCCACTTTTGGCCTCCTCTCTGCCTGAAACGCACTTTAAGAGCATAAAAAATTGAAAATGCCAGTAAAGTGCTGAAAGTTGCAGATATTCATGAAAATGACATCAGACTGTGAAATCAACTATCCTGAGCCACTTTTCTGAAGAAAATCTTTGAAACTATGTGGATTTCACAAAATCCACTTTTGGCCTCCTCTCTGCCTGAAACGCACTTTAAGAGCATAAAAATTGAAAATGCCAGTAAAGTGCTGAAAGTTGCAGATATTCATGAAAATGACATCAGACTGTGAAATCAACTATCCTGAGCCACTTTTCTGAAGAAAATCTTTGAAACTATGTGGATTTCACAAAATCCACTTTTGGCCTCCTCTCTGCCTGAAACGCACTTTAAGAGCATAAAAAATTGAAAATGCCAGTAAAGTGCTGAAAGTTGCAGATATTCATGAAAATGACATCAGACTGTGAAATCAACTATCCTGAGCCACTTTTCTGAAGAAAATCTTTGAAACTATGTGGATTTCACAAAATCCACTTTTGGCCTCCTCTCTGCCTGAAACGCACTTTAAGAGCATAAAAAATTGAAAATGCCAGTAAAGTGCTGAAAGTTGCAGATATTCATGAAAATGACATCAGACTGTGAAATCAACTATCCTGAGCCACTTTTCTGAAGAAAATCTTTGAAACTATGTGGATTTCACAAAATCCACTTTTGGCCTCCTCTCTGCCTGAAACGCACTTTAAGAGCATAAAAAATTGAAAATGCCAGTAAAGTGCTGAAAGTTGCAGATATTCATGAAAAT
The DNA here is from genome assembly GCA_024529925.1 of Ophthalmolycus amberensis. NCBI lineage: Eukaryota > Metazoa > Chordata > Actinopteri > Perciformes > Zoarcidae > Ophthalmolycus > Ophthalmolycus amberensis. The sequence goes on along the minus strand of JAFEUB010000013.1, from coordinate 51,578 downwards.
GACATCAGACTGTGAAATCAACTATCCTGAGCCACTTTTCTGAAGAAAATCTTTGAAACTATGTGGATTTCACAAAATCCACTTTTGGCCTCCTCTCTGCCTGAAACGCACTTTAAGAGCATAAAAATTGAAAATGCCAGTAAAGTGCTGAAAGTTGCAGATATTCATGAAAATGACATCAGACTGTGAAATCAACTATCCTGAGCCACTTTTCTGAAGAAAATCTTTGAAACTATGTGGATTTCACAAAATCCACTTTTGGCCTCCTCTCTGCCTGAAACGCACTTTAAGAGCATAAAAAATTGAAAATGCCAGTAAAGTGCTGAAAGTTGCAGATATTCATGAAAATGACATCAGACTGTGAAATCAACTATCCTGAGCCACTTTTCTGAAGAAAATCTTTGAAACTATGTGGATTTCACAAAATCCACTTTTGGCCTCCTCTCTGCCTGAAACGCACTTTAAGAGCATAAAAAATTGAAAATGCCAGTAAAGTGCTGAAAGTTGCAGATATTCATGAAAATGACATCAGACTGTGAAATCAACTATCCTGAGCCACTTTTCTGAAGAAAATCTTTGAAACTATGTGGATTTCACAAAATCCACTTTTGGCCTCCTCTCTGCCTGAAACGCACTTTAAGAGCATAAAAAATTGAAAATGCCAGTAAAGTGCTGAAAGTTGCAGATATTCATGAAAATGACATCAGACTGTGAAATCAACTATCCTGAGCCACTTTTCTGAAGAAAATCTTTGAAACTATGTGGATTTCACAAAATCCACTTTTGGCCTCCTCTCTGCCTGAAACGCACTTTAAGAGCATAAAAAATTGAAAATGCCAGTAAAGTGCTGAAAGTTGCAGATATTCATGAAAATGACATCAGACTGTGAAATCAACTATCCTGAGCCACTTTTCTGAAGAAAATCTTTGAAACTATGTGGATTTCACAAAATCCACTTTTGGCCTCCTCTCTGCCTGAAACGCACTTTAAGAGCATAAAAAATTGAAAATGCCAGTAAAGTGCTGAAAGTTGCAGATATTCATGAAAATGACATCAGACTGTGAAATCAACTATCCTGAGCCACTTTTCTGAAGAAAATCTTTGAAACTATGTGGATTTCACAAAATCCACTTTTGGCCTCCTCTCTGCCTGAAACGCACTTTAAGAGCATAAAAAATTGAAAATGCCAGTAAAGTGCTGAAAGTTGCAGATATTCATGAAAATGACATCAGACTGTGAAATCAACTATCCTGAGCCACTTTTCTGAAGAAAATCTTTGAAACTATGTGGATTTCACAAAATCCACTTTTGGCCTCCTCTCTGCCTGAAACGCACTTTAAGAGCATAAAAAATTGAAAATGCCAGTAAAGTGCTGAAAGTTGCAGATATTCATGAAAATGACATCAGACTGTGAAATCAACTATCCTGAGCCACTTTTCTGAAGAAAATCTTTGAAACTATGTGGATTTCACAAAATCCACTTTTGGCCTCCTCTCTGCCTGAAACGCACTTTAAGAGCATAAAAAATTGAAAATGCCAGTAAAGTGCTGAAAGTTGCAGATATTCATGAAAATGACATCAGACTGTGAAATCAACTATCCTGAGCCACTTTTCTGAAGAAAATCTTTGAAACTATGTGGATTTCACAAAATCCACTTTTGGCCTCCTCTCTGCCTGAAACGCACTTTAAGAGCATAAAAAATTGAAAATGCCAGTAAAGTGCTGAAAGTTGCAGATATTCATGAAAATGACATCAGACTGTGAAATCAACTATCCTGAGCCACTTTTCTGAAGAAAATCTTTGAAACTATGTGGATTTCACAAAATCCACTTTTGGCCTCCTCTCTGCCTGAAACGCACTTTAAGAGCATAAAAAATTGAAAATGCCAGTAAAGTGCTGAAAGTTGCAGATATTCATGAAAATGACATCAGACTGTGAAATCAACTATCCTGAGCCACTTTTCTGAAGAAAATCTTTGAAACTATGTGGATTTCACAAAATCCACTTTTGGCCTCCTCTCTGCCTGAAACGCACTTTAAGAGCATAAAAAATTGAAAATGCCAGTAAAGTGCTGAAAGTTGCAGATATTCATGAAAATGACATCAGACTGTGAAATCAACTATCCTGAGCCACTTTTCTGAAGAAAATCTTTGAAACTATGTGGATTTCACAAAATCCACTTTTGGCCTCCTCTCTGCCTGAAACGCACTTTAAGAGCATAAAAATTGAAAATGCCAGTAAAGTGCTGAAAGTTGCAGATATTCATGAAAATGACATCAGACTGTGAAATCAACTATCCTGAGCCACTTTTCTGAAGAAAATCTTTGAAACTATGTGGATTTCACAAAATCCACTTTTGGCCTCCTCTCTGCCTGAAACGCACTTTAAGAGCATAAAAAATTGAAAATGCCAGTAAAGTGCTGAAAGTTGCAGATATTCATGAAAATGACATCAGACTGTGAAATCAACTATCCTGAGCCACTTTTCTGAAGAAAATCTTTGAAACTATGTGGATTTCACAAAATCCACTTTTGGCCTCCTCTCTGCCTGAAACGCACTTTAAGAGCATAAAAAATTGAAAATGCCAGTAAAGTGCTGAAAGTTGCAGATATTCATGAAAATGACATCAGACTGTGAAATCAACTATCCTGAGCCACTTTTCTGAAGAAAATCTTTGAAACTATGTGGATTTCACAAAATCCACTTTTGGCCTCCTCTCTGCCTGAAACGCACTTTAAGAGCATAAAAAATTGAAAATGCCAGTAAAGTGCTGAAAGTTGCAGATATTCATGAAAATGACATCAGACTGTGAAATCAACTATCCTGAGCCACTTTTCTGAAGAAAATCTTTGAAACTATGTGGATTTCACAAAATCCACTTTTGGCCTCCTCTCTGCCTGAAACGCACTTTAAGAGCATAAAAAATTGAAAATGCCAGTAAAGTGCTGAAAGTTGCAGATATTCATGAAAATGACATCAGACTGTGAAATCAACTATCCTGAGCCACTTTTCTGAAGAAAATCTTTGAAACTATGTGGATTTCACAAAATCCACTTTTGGCCTCCTCTCTGCCTGAAACGCACTTTAAGAGCATAAAAATTGAAAATGCCAGTAAAGTGCTGAAAGTTGCAGATATTCATGAAAATGACATCAGACTGTGAAATCAACTATCCTGAGCCACTTTTCTGAAGAAAATCTTTGAAACTATGTGGATTTCACAAAATCCACTTTTGGCCTCCTCTCTGCCTGAAACGCACTTTAAGAGCATAAAAAATTGAAAATGCCAGTAAAGTGCTGAAAGTTGCAGATATTCATGAAAATGACATCAGACTGTGAAATCAACTATCCTGAGCCACTTTTCTGAAGAAAATCTTTGAAACTATGTGGATTTCACAAAATCCACTTTTGGCCTCCTCTCTGCCTGAAACGCACTTTAAGAGCATAAAAAATTGAAAATGCCAGTAAAGTGCTGAAAGTTGCAGATATTCATGAAAATGACATCAGACTGTGAAATCAACTATCCTGAGCCACTTTTCTGAAGAAAATCTTTGAAACTATGTGGATTTCACAAAATCCACTTTTGGCCTCCTCTCTGCCTGAAACGCACTTTAAGAGCATAAAAATTGAAAATGCCAGTAAAGTGCTGAAAGTTGCAGATATTCATGAAAATGACATCAGACTGTGAAATCAACTATCCTGAGCCACTTTTCTGAAGAAAATCTTTGAAACTATGTGGATTTCACAAAATCCACTTTTGGCCTCCTCTCTGCCTGAAACGCACTTTAAGAGCATAAAAATTGAAAATGCCAGTAAAGTGCTGAAAGTTGCAGATATTCATGAAAATGACATCAGACTGTGAAATCAACTATCCTGAGCCACTTTTCTGAAGAAAATCTTTGAAACTATGTGGATTTCACAAAATCCACTTTTGGCCTCCTCTCTGCCTGAAACGCACTTTAAGAGCATAAAAATTGAAAATGCCAGTAAAGTGCTGAAAGTTGCAGATATTCATGAAAATGACATCAGACTGTGAAATCAACTATCCTGAGCCACTTTTCTGAAGAAAATCTTTGAAACTATGTGGATTTCACAAAATCCACTTTTGGCCTCCTCTCTGCCTGAAACGCACTTTAAGAGCATAAAAAATTGAAAATGCCAGTAAAGTGCTGAAAGTTGCAGATATTCATGAAAATGACATCAGACTGTGAAATCAACTATCCTGAGCCACTTTTCTGAAGAAAATCTTTGAAACTATGTGGATTTCACAAAATCCACTTTTGGCCTCCTCTCTGCCTGAAACGCACTTTAAGAGCATAAAAATTGAAAATGCCAGTAAAGTGCTGAAAGTTGCAGATATTCATGAAAATGACATCAGACTGTGAAATCAACTATCCTGAGCCACTTTTCTGAAGAAAATCTTTGAAACTATGTGGATTTCACAAAATCCACTTTTGGCCTCCTCTCTGCCTGAAACGCACTTTAAGAGCATAAAAAATTGAAAATGCCAGTAAAGTGCTGAAAGTTGCAGATATTCATGAAAATGACATCAGACTGTGAAATCAACTATCCTGAGCCACTTTTCTGAAGAAAATCTTTGAAACTATGTGGATTTCACAAAATCCACTTTTGGCCTCCTCTCTGCCTGAAACGCACTTTAAGAGCATAAAAATTGAAAATGCCAGTAAAGTGCTGAAAGTTGCAGATATTCATGAAAATGACATCAGACTGTGAAATCAACTATCCTGAGCCACTTTTCTGAAGAAAATCTTTGAAACTATGTGGATTTCACAAAATCCACTTTTGGCCTCCTCTCTGCCTGAAACGCACTTTAAGAGCATAAAAATTGAAAATGCCAGTAAAGTGCTGAAAGTTGCAGATATTCATGAAAATGACATCAGACTGTGAAATCAACTATCCTGAGCCACTTTTCTGAAGAAAATCTTTGAAACTATGTGGATTTCACAAAATCCACTTTTGGCCTCCTCTCTGCCTGAAACGCACTTTAAGAGCATAAAAATTGAAAATGCCAGTAAAGTGCTGAAAGTTGCAGATATTCATGAAAATGACATCAGACTGTGAAATCAACTATCCTGAGCCACTTTTCTGAAGAAAATCTTTGAAACTATGTGGATTTCACAAAATCCACTTTTGGCCTCCTCTCTGCCTGAAACGCACTTTAAGAGCATAAAAATTGAAAATGCCAGTAAAGTGCTGAAAGTTGCAGATATTCATGAAAATGACATCAGACTGTGAAATCAACTATCCTGAGCCACTTTTCTGAAGAAAATCTTTGAAACTATGTGGATTTCACAAAATCCACTTTTGGCCTCCTCTCTGCCTGAAACGCACTTTAAGAGCATAAAAAATTGAAAATGCCAGTAAAGTGCTGAAAGTTGCAGATATTCATGAAAATGACATCAGACTGTGAAATCAACTATCCTGAGCCACTTTTCTGAAGAAAATCTTTGAAACTATGTGGATTTCACAAAATCCACTTTTGGCCTCCTCTCTGCCTGAAACGCACTTTAAGAGCATAAAAAATTGAAAATGCCAGTAAAGTGCTGAAAGTTGCAGATATTCATGAAAATGACATCAGACTGTGAAATCAACTATCCTGAGCCACTTTTCTGAAGAAAATCTTTGAAACTATGTGGATTTCACAAAATCCACTTTTGGCCTCCTCTCTGCCTGAAACGCACTTTAAGAGCATAAAAAATTGAAAATGCCAGTAAAGTGCTGAAAGTTGCAGATATTCATGAAAATGACATCAGACTGTGAAATCAACTATCCTGAGCCACTTTTCTGAAGAAAATCTTTGAAACTATGTGGATTTCACAAAATCCACTTTTGGCCTCCTCTCTGCCTGAAACGCACTTTAAGAGCATAAAAATTGAAAATGCCAGTAAAGTGCTGAAAGTTGCAGATATTCATGAAAATGACATCAGACTGTGAAATCAACTATCCTGAGCCACTTTTCTGAAGAAAATCTTTGAAACTATGTGGATTTCACAAAATCCACTTTTGGCCTCCTCTCTGCCTGAAACGCACTTTAAGAGCATAAAAAATTGAAAATGCCAGTAAAGTGCTGAAAGTTGCAGATATTCATGAAAATGACATCAGACTGTGAAATCAACTATCCTGAGCCACTTTTCTGAAGAAAATCTTTGAAACTATGTGGATTTCACAAAATCCACTTTTGGCCTCCTCTCTGCCTGAAACGCACTTTAAGAGCATAAAAATTGAAAATGCCAGTAAAGTGCTGAAAGTTGCAGATATTCATGAAAATGACATCAGACTGTGAAATCAACTATCCTGAGCCACTTTTCTGAAGAAAATCTTTGAAACTATGTGGATTTCACAAAATCCACTTTTGGCCTCCTCTCTGCCTGAAACGCACTTTAAGAGCATAAAAAATTGAAAATGCCAGTAAAGTGCTGAAAGTTGCAGATATTCATGAAAATGACATCAGACTGTGAAATCAACTATCCTGAGCCACTTTTCTGAAGAAAATCTTTGAAACTATGTGGATTTCACAAAATCCACTTTTGGCCTCCTCTCTGCCTGAAACGCACTTTAAGAGCATAAAAAATTGAAAATGCCAGTAAAGTGCTGAAAGTTGCAGATATTCATGAAAATGACATCAGACTGTGAAATCAACTATCCTGAGCCACTTTTCTGAAGAAAATCTTTGAAACTATGTGGATTTCACAAAATCCACTTTTGGCCTCCTCTCTGCCTGAAACGCACTTTAAGAGCATAAAAAATTGAAAATGCCAGTAAAGTGCTGAAAGTTGCAGATATTCATGAAAATGACATCAGACTGTGAAATCAACTATCCTGAGCCACTTTTCTGAAGAAAATCTTTGAAACTATGTGGATTTCACAAAATCCACTTTTGGCCTCCTCTCTGCCTGAAACGCACTTTAAGAGCATAAAAAATTGAAAATGCCAGTAAAGTGCTGAAAGTTGCAGATATTCATGAAAATGACATCAGACTGTGAAATCAACTATCCTGAGCCACTTTTCTGAAGAAAATCTTTGAAACTATGTGGATTTCACAAAATCCACTTTTGGCCTCCTCTCTGCCTGAAACGCACTTTAAGAGCATAAAAATTGAAAATGCCAGTAAAGTGCTGAAAGTTGCAGATATTCATGAAAATGACATCAGACTGTGAAATCAACTATCCTGAGCCACTTTTCTGAAGAAAATCTTTGAAACTATGTGGATTTCACAAAATCCACTTTTGGCCTCCTCTCTGCCTGAAACGCACTTTAAGAGCATAAAAAATTGAAAATGCCAGTAAAGTGCTGAAAGTTGCAGATATTCATGAAAATGACATCAGACTGTGAAATCAACTATCCTGAGCCACTTTTCTGAAGAAAATCTTTGAAACTATGTGGATTTCACAAAATCCACTTTTGGCCTCCTCTCTGCCTGAAACGCACTTTAAGAGCATAAAAATTTGAAAATGCCAGTAAAGTGCTGAAAGTTGCAGATATTCATGAAAATGACATCAGACTGTGAAATCAACTATCCTGAGCCACTTTTCTGAAGAAAATCTTTGAAACTATGTGGATTTCACAAAATCCACTTTTGGCCTCCTCTCTGCCTGAAACGCACTTTAAGAGCATAAAAAATTGAAAATGCCAGTAAAGTGCTGAAAGTTGCAGATATTCATGAAAATGACATCAGACTGTGAAATCAACTATCCTGAGCCACTTTTCTGAAGAAAATCTTTGAAACTATGTGGATTTCACAAAATCCACTTTTGGCCTCCTCTCTGCCTGAAACGCACTTTAAGAGCATAAAAAATTGAAAATGCCAGTAAAGTGCTGAAAGTTGCAGATATTCATGAAAATGACATCAGACTGTGAAATCAACTATCCTGAGCCACTTTTCTGAAGAAAATCTTTGAAACTATGTGGATTTCACAAAATCCACTTTTGGCCTCCTCTCTGCCTGAAACGCACTTTAAGAGCATAAAAATTGAAAATGCCAGTAAAGTGCTGAAAGTTGCAGATATTCATGAAAATGACATCAGACTGTGAAATCAACTATCCTGAGCCACTTTTCTGAAGAAAATCTTTGAAACTATGTGGATTTCACAAAATCCACTTTTGGCCTCCTCTCTGCCTGAAACGCACTTTAAGAGCATAAAAAATTGAAAATGCCAGTAAAGTGCTGAAAGTTGCAGATATTCATGAAAATGACATCAGACTGTGAAATCAACTATCCTGAGCCACTTTTCTGAAGAAAATCTTTGAAACTATGTGGATTTCACAAAATCCACTTTTGGCCTCCTCTCTGCCTGAAACGCACTTTAAGAGCATAAAAAATTGAAAATGCCAGTAAAGTGCTGAAAGTTGCAGATATTCATGAAAATGACATCAGACTGTGAAATCAACTATCCTGAGCCACTTTTCTGAAGAAAATCTTTGAAACTATGTGGATTTCACAAAATCCACTTTTGGCCTCCTCTCTGCCTGAAACGCACTTTAAGAGCATAAAAAATTGAAAATGCCAGTAAAGTGCTGAAAGTTGCAGATATTCATGAAAATGACATCAGACTGTGAAATCAACTATCCTGAGCCACTTTTCTGAAGAAAATCTTTGAAACTATGTGGATTTCACAAAATCCACTTTTGGCCTCCTCTCTGCCTGAAACGCACTTTAAGAGCATAAAAATTGAAAATGCCAGTAAAGTGCTGAAAGTTGCAGATATTCATGAAAATGACATCAGACTGTGAAATCAACTATCCTGAGCCACTTTTCTGAAGAAAATCTTTGAAACTATGTGGATTTCACAAAATCCACTTTTGGCCTCCTCTCTGCCTGAAACGCACTTTAAGAGCATAAAAAATTGAAAATGCCAGTAAAGTGCTGAAAGTTGCAGATATTCATGAAAATGACATCAGACTGTGAAATCAACTATCCTGAGCCACTTTTCTGAAGAAAATCTTTGAAACTATGTGGATTTCACAAAATCCACTTTTGGCCTCCTCTCTGCCTGAAACGCACTTTAAGAGCATAAAAAATTGAAAATGCCAGTAAAGTGCTGAAAGTTGCAGATATTCATGAAAATGACATCAGACTGTGAAATCAACTATCCTGAGCCACTTTTCTGAAGAAAATCTTTGAAACTATGTGGATTTCACAAAATCCACTTTTGGCCTCCTCTCTGCCTGAAACGCACTTTAAGAGCATAAAAAATTGAAAATGCCAGTAAAGTGCTGAAAGTTGCAGATATTCATGAAAATGACATCAGACTGTGAAATCAACTATCCTGAGCCACTTTTCTGAAGAAAATCTTTGAAACTATGTGGATTTCACAAAATCCACTTTTGGCCTCCTCTCTGCCTGAAACGCACTTTAAGAGCATAAAAAATTGAAAATGCCAGTAAAGTGCTGAAAGTTGCAGATATTCATGAAAATGACATCAGACTGTGAAATCAACTATCCTGAGCCACTTTTCTGAAGAAAATCTTTGAAACTATGTGGATTTCACAAAATCCACTTTTGGCCTCCTCTCTGCCTGAAACGCACTTTAAGAGCATAAAAATTGAAAATGCCAGTAAAGTGCTGAAAGTTGCAGATATTCATGAAAATGACATCAGACTGTGAAATCAACTATCCTGAGCCACTTTTCTGAAGAAAATCTTTGAAACTATGTGGATTTCACAAAATCCACTTTTGGCCTCCTCTCTGCCTGAAACGCACTTTAAGAGCATAAAAAATTGAAAATGCCAGTAAAGTGCTGAAAGTTGCAGATATTCATGAAAATGACATCAGACTGTGAAATCAACTATCCTGAGCCACTTTCTGAAGAAAATCTTTGAAACTATGTGGATTTCACAAAATCCACTTTTGGCCTCCTCTCTGCCTGAAACGCACTTTAAGAGCATAAAAATTGAAAATGCCAGTAAAGTGCTGAAAGTTGCAGATATTCATGAAATGACATCAGACTGTGAAATCAACTATCCTGAGCCACTTTTCTGAAGAAAATCTTTGAAACTATGTGGATTTCACAAAATCCACTTTTGGCCTCCTCTCTGCCTGAAACGCACTTTAAGAGCATAAAAATTTGAAAATGCCAGTAAAGTGCTGAAAGTTGCAGATATTCATGAAAATGACATCAGACTGTGAAATCAACTATCCTGAGCCACTTTTCTGAAGAAAATCTTTGAAACTATGTGGATTTCACAAAATCCACTTTTGGCCTCCTCTCTGCCTGAAACGCACTTTAAGAGCATAAAAATTGAAAATGCCAGTAAAGTGCTGAAAGTTGCAGATATTCATGAAAATGACATCAGACTGTGAAATCAACTATCCTGAGCCACTTTTCTGAAGAAAATCTTTGAAACTATGTGGATTTCACAAAATCCACTTTTGGCCTCCTCTCTGCCTGAAACGCACTTTAAGAGCATAAAAATTTGAAAATGCCAGTAAAGTGCTGAAAGTTGCAGATATTCATGAAAATGACATCAGACTGTGAAATCAACTATCCTGAGCCACTTTTCTGAAGAAATCTTTGAAACTATGTGGATTTCACAAAATCCACTTTTGGCCTCCTCTCTGCCTGAAACGCACTTTAAGAGCATAAAAATTGAAAATGCCAGTAAAGTGCTGAAAGTTGCAGATATTCATGAAAATGACATCAGACTGTGAAATCAACTATCCTGAGCCACTTTTCTGAAGAAAATCTTTGAAACTATGTGGATTTCACAAAATCCACTTTTGGCCTCCTCTCTGCCTGAAACGCACTTTAAGAGCATAAAAAATTGAAAATGCCAGTAAAGTGCTGAAAGTTGCAGATATTCATGAAAATGACATCAGACTGTGAAATCAACTATCCTGAGCCACTTTTCTGAAGAAAATCTTTGAAACTATGTGGATTTCACAAAATCCACTTTTGGCCTCCTCTCTGCCTGAAACGCACTTTAAGAGCATAAAAATTTGAAAATGCCAGTAAAGTGCTGAAAGTTGCAGATATTCATGAAAATGACATCAGACTGTGAAATCAACTATCCTGAGCCACTTTTCTGAAGAAAATCTTTGAAACTATGTGGATTTCACAAAATCCACTTTTGGCCTCCTCTCTGCCTGAAACGCACTTTAAGAGCATAAAAAATTGAAAATGCCAGTAAAGTGCTGAAAGTTGCAGATATTCATGAAAATGACATCAGACTGTGAAATCAACTATCCTGAGCCACTTTTCTGAAGAAAATCTTTGAAACTATGTGGATTTCACAAAATCCACTTTTGGCCTCCTCTCTGCCTGAAACGCACTTTAAGAGCATAAAAAATTTGAAAATGCCAGTAAAGTGCTGAAAGTTGCAGATATTCATGAAAATGACATCAGACTGTGAAATCAACTATCCTGAGCCACTTTTCTGAAGAAAATCTTTGAAACTATGTGGATTTCACAAAATCCACTTTTGGCCTCCTCTCTGCCTGAAACGCACTTTAAGAGCATAAAAATTTTGAAAATGCCAGTAAAGTGCTGAAAGTTGCAGATATTCATGAAAATGACATCAGACTGTGAAATCAACTATCCTGAGCCACTTTTCTGAAGAAAATCTTTGAAACTATGTGGATTTCACAAAATCCACTTTTGGCCTCCTCTCTGCCTGAAACGCACTTTAAGAGCATAAAAAATTGAAAATGCCAGTAAAGTGCTGAAAGTTGCAGATATTCATGAAAATGACATCAGACTGTGAAATCAACTATCCTGAGCCACTTTTCTGAAGAAAATCTTTGAAACTATGTGGATTTCACAAAATCCACTTTTGGCCTCCTCTCTGCCTGAAACGCACTTTAAGAGCATAAAAAATTTGAAAATGCCAGTAAAGTGCTGAAAGTTGCAGATATTCATGAAAATGACATCAGACTGTGAAATCAACTATCCTGAGCCACTTTTCTGAAGAAAATCTTTGAAACTATGTGGATTTCACAAAATCCACTTTTGGCCTCCTCTCTGCCTGAAACGCACTTTAAGAGCATAAAAAATTTGAAAATGCCAGTAAAGTGCTGAAAGTTGCAGATATTCATGAAAATGACATCAGACTGTGAAATCAACTATCCTGAGCCACTTTTCTGAAGAAAATCTTTGAAACTATGTGGATTTCACAAAATCCACTTTTGGCCTCCTCTCTGCCTGAAACGCACTTTAAGAGCATAAAAAATTGAAAATGCCAGTAAAGTGCTGAAAGTTGCAGATATTCATGAAAATGACATCAGACTGTGAAATCAACTATCCTGAGCCACTTTTCTGAAGAAAATCTTTGAAACTATGTGGATTTCACAAAATCCACTTTTGGCCTCCTCTCTGCCTGAAACGCACTTTAAGAGCATAAAAATTTTGAAAATGCCAGTAAAGTGCTGAAAGTTGCAGATATTCATGAAAATGACATCAGACTGTGAAATCAACTATCCTGAGCCACTTTTCTGAAGAAAATCTTTGAAACTATGTGGATTTCACAAAATCCACTTTTGGCCTCCTCTCTGCCTGAAACGCACTTTAAGAGCATAAAAAATTTGAAAATGCCAGTAAAGTGCTGAAAGTTGCAGATATTCATGAAAATGACATCAGACTGTGAAATCAACTATCCTGAGCCACTTTTCTGAAGAAAATCTTTGAAACTATGTGGATTTCACAAAATCCACTTTTGGCCTCCTCTCTGCCTGAAACGCACTTTAAGAGCATAAAAATTTGAAAATGCCAGTAAAGTGCTGAAAGTTGCAGATATTCATGAAAATGACATCAGACTGTGAAATCAACTATCCTGAGCCACTTTTCTGAAGAAAATCTTTGAAACTATGTGGATTTCACAAAATCCACTTTTGGCCTCCTCTCTGCCTGAAACGCACTTTAAGAGCATAAAAATTGAAAATGCCAGTAAAGTGCTGAAAGTTGCAGATATTCATGAAAATGACATCAGACTGTGAAATCAACTATCCTGAGCCACTTTTCTGAAGAAAATCTTTGAAACTATGTGGATTTCACAAAATCCACTTTTGGCCTCCTCTCTGCCTGAAACGCACTTTAAGAGCATAAAAAATTGAAAATGCCAGTAAAGTGCTGAAAGTTGCAGATATTCATGAAAATGACATCAGACTGTGAAATCAACTATCCTGAGCCACTTTTCTGAAGAAAATCTTTGAAACTATGTGGATTTCACAAAATCCACTTTTGGCCTCCTCTCTGCCTGAAACGCACTTTAAGAGCATAAAAAATTTGAAAATGCCAGTAAAGTGCTGAAAGTTGCAGATATTCATGAAAATGACATCAGACTGTGAAATCAACTATCCTGAGCCACTTTTCTGAAGAAAATCTTTGAAACTATGTGGATTTCACAAAATCCACTTTTGGCCTCCTCTCTGCCTGAAACGCACTTTAAGAGCATAAAAATTGAAAATGCCAGTAAAGTGCTGAAAGTTGCAGATATTCATGAAAATGACATCAGACTGTGAAATCAACTATCCTGAGCCACTTTTCTGAAGAAAATCTTTGAAACTATGTGGATTTCACAAAATCCACTTTTGGCCTCCTCTCTGCCTGAAACGCACTTTAAGAGCATAAAAATTTTGAAAATGCCAGTAAAGTGCTGAAAGTTGCAGATATTCATGAAAATGACATCAGACTGTGAAATCAACTATCCTGAGCCACTTTTCTGAAGAAAATCTTTGAAACTATGTGGATTTCACAAAATCCACTTTTGGCCTCCTCTCTGCCTGAAACGCACTTTAAGAGCATAAAAATTTGAAAATGCCAGTAAGTGCTGAAAGTTGCAGATATTCATGAAAATGACATCAGACTGTGAAATCAACTATCCTGAGCCACTTTTCTGAAGAAAATCTTTGAAACTATGTGGATTTCACAAAATCCACTTTTGGCCTCCTCTCTGCCTGAAACGCACTTTAAGAGCATAAAAATTGAAAATGCCAGTAAAGTGCTGAAAGTTGCAGATATTCATGAAAATGACATCAGACTGTGAAATCAACTATCCTGAGCCACTTTTCTGAAGAAAATCTTTGAAACTATGTGGATTTCACAAAATCCACTTTTGGCCTCCTCTCTGCCTGAAACGCACTTTAAGAGCATAAAAAATTTGAAAATGCCAGTAAAGTGCTGAAAGTTGCAGATATTCATGAAAATGACATCAGACTGTGAAATCAACTATCCTGAGCCACTTTTCTGAAGAAAATCTTTGAAACTATGTGGATTTCACAAAATCCACTTTTGGCCTCCTCTCTGCCTGAAACGCACTTTAAGAGCATAAAAATTGAAAATGCCAGTAAAGTGCTGAAAGTTGCAGATATTCATGAAAATGACATCAGACTGTGAAATCAACTATCCTGAGCCACTTTTCTGAAGAAAATCTTTGAAACTATGTGGATTTCACAAAATCCACTTTTGGCCTCCTCTCTGCCTGAAACGCACTTTAAGAGCATAAAAATTTGAAAATGCCAGTAAAGTGCTGAAAGTTGCAGATATTCATGAAAATGACATCAGACTGTGAAATCAACTATCCTGAGCCACTTTTCTGAAGAAAATCTTTGAAACTATGTGGATTTCACAAAATCCACTTTTGGCCTCCTCTCTGCCGAAACGCACTTTAAGAGCATAAAAATTTGAAAATGCCAGTAAAGTGCTGAAAGTTGCAGATATTCATGAAAATGACATCAGACTGTGAAATCAACTATCCTGAGCCACTTTTCTGAAGAAAATCTTTGAAACTATGTGGATTTCACAAAATCCACTTTTGGCCTCCTCTCTGCCTGAAACGCACTTTAAGAGCATAAAAATTGAAAATGCCAGTAAAGTGCTGAAAGTTGCAGATATTCATGAAAATGACATCAGACTGTGAAATCAACTATCCTGAGCCACTTTTCTGAAGAAAATCTTTGAAACTATGTGGATTTCACAAAATCCACTTTTGGCCTCCTCTCTGCCTGAAACGCACTTTAAGAGCATAAAAATTTGAAAATGCCAGTAAAGTGCTGAAAGTTGCAGATATTCATGAAAATGACATCAGACTGTGAAATCAACTATCCTGAGCCACTTTTCTGAAGAAAATCTTTGAAACTATGTGGATTTCACAAAATCCACTTTTGGCCTCCTCTCTGCCTGAAACGCACTTTAAGAGCATAAAAAATTGAAAATGCCAGTAAAGTGCTGAAAGTTGCAGATATTCATGAAAATGACATCAGACTGTGAAATCAACTATCCTGAGCCACTTTTCTGAAGAAAATCTTTGAAACTATGTGGATTTCACAAAATCCACTTTTGGCCTCCTCTCTGCCTGAAACGCACTTTAAGAGCATAAAAATTGAAAATGCCAGTAAAGTGCTGAAAGTTGCAGATATTCATGAAAATGACATCAGACTGTGAAATCAACTATCCTGAGCCACTTTTCTGAAGAAAATCTTTGAAACTATGTGGATTTCACAAAATCCACTTTTGGCCTCCTCTCTGCCTGAAACGCACTTTAAGAGCATAAAAAATTGAAAATGCCAGTAAAGTGCTGAAAGTTGCAGATATTCATGAAAATGACATCAGACTGTGAAATCAACTATCCTGAGCCACTTTTCTGAAGAAAATCTTTGAAACTATGTGGATTTCACAAAATCCACTTTTGGCCTCCTCTCTGCCTGAAACGCACTTTAAGAGCATAAAAAATTGAAAATGCCAGTAAAGTGCTGAAAGTTGCAGATATTCATGAAAATGACATCAGACTGTGAAATCAACTATCCTGAGCCACTTTTCTGAAGAAAATCTTTGAAACTATGTGGATTTCACAAAATCCACTTTTGGCCTCCTCTCTGCCTGAAACGCACTTTAAGAGCATAAAAATTGAAAATGCCAGTAAAGTGCTGAAAGTTGCAGATATTCATGAAAATGACATCAGACTGTGAAATCAACTATCCTGAGCCACTTTTCTGAAGAAAATCTTTGAAACTATGTGGATTTCACAAAATCCACTTTTGGCCTCCTCTCTGCCTGAAACGCACTTTAAGAGCATAAAAAATTGAAAATGCCAGTAAAGTGCTGAAAGTTGCAGATATTCATGAAAATGACATCAGACTGTGAAATCAACTATCCTGAGCCACTTTTCTGAAGAAAATCTTTGAAACTATGTGGATTTCACAAAATCCACTTTTGGCCTCCTCTCTGCCTGAAACGCACTTTAAGAGCATAAAAATTTGAAAATGCCAGTAAAGTGCTGAAAGTTGCAGATATTCATGAAAATGACATCAGACTGTGAAATCAACTATCCTGAGCCACTTTTCTGAAGAAAATCTTTGAAACTATGTGGATTTCACAAAATCCACTTTTGGCCTCCTCTCTGCCTGAAACGCACTTTAAGAGCATAAAAATTTGAAAATGCCAGTAAAGTGCTGAAAGTTGCAGATATTCATGAAAATGACATCAGACTGTGAAATCAACTATCCTGAGCCACTTTTCTGAAGAAAATCTTTGAAACTATGTGGATTTCACAAAATCCACTTTTGGCCTCCTCTCTGCCTGAAACGCACTTTAAGAGCATAAAAAATTTGAAAATGCCAGTAAAGTGCTGAAAGTTGCAGATATTCATGAAAATGACATCAGACTGTGAAATCAACTATCCTGAGCCACTTTTCTGAAGAAAATCTTTGAAACTATGTGGATTTCACAAAATCCACTTTTGGCCTCCTCTCTGCCTGAAACGCACTTTAAGAGCATAAAAAATTGAAAATGCCAGTAAAGTGCTGAAAGTTGCAGATATTCATGAAAATGACATCAGACTGTGAAATCAACTATCCTGAGCCACTTTTCTGAAGAAAATCTTTGAAACTATGTGGATTTCACAAAATCCACTTTTGGCCTCCTCTCTGCCTGAAACGCACTTTAAGAGCATAAAAATTGAAAATGCCAGTAAAGTGCTGAAAGTTGCAGATATTCATGAAAATGACATCAGACTGTGAAATCAACTATCCTGAGCCACTTTTCTGAAGAAAATCTTTGAAACTATGTGGATTTCACAAAATCCACTTTTGGCCTCCTCTCTGCCTGAAACGCACTTTAAGAGCATAAAAATTGAAAATGCCAGTAAAGTGCTGAAAGTTGCAGATATTCATGAAAATGACATCAGACTGTGAAATCAACTATCCTGAGCCACTTTTCTGAAGAAAATCTTTGAAACTATGTGGATTTCACAAAATCCACTTTTGGCCTCCTCTCTGCCTGAAACGCACTTTAAGAGCATAAAAATTGAAAATGCCAGTAAAGTGCTGAAAGTTGCAGATATTCATGAAAATGACATCAGACTGTGAAATCAACTATCCTGAGCCACTTTTCTGAAGAAAATCTTTGAAACTATGTTGACCTGGTTTACAATCCTGCATATTAAACCTGTCAAGCAGCTTGTCAACATAGCTCTGCTGTGACATGGTCACACATCCATTACACTGGTCAAAAGTGATACCAAGAAAATTCTTCAGTCTGCCCAAATCTTTCATCTGGAACTTCACAGCAAGCATCTCTTTTACTGCTTTTAAAGCACTCTCATCACTGGCTGCAATAACCAGGTCATCAACCCAGATCAGTAGGATCACCTTGTCATGTTCCGTTTCTCTCTCATAAACACAGTGATCGGCTGGATTCTGTACAAACATATTTTCACATAGATAGTCATGCAACATTATGTTCCAGTTTCGACCTGATTGTTTAAGCCCATAGAGTGACTTCTTTAGTCTACACACCATCTTCCCATTTGTCTGAGATTTTACATCATAACCCTCTGGCTGTTCCATGTAAATCTCACAATCAATTGGTGCATGTAAGTAGGCGGTTTTAACATCCATCTGATGTAGGATCAGATCCTCCTGGGCAGCTTTCTGCATCAACACTCTCACACTAGTCAGGTCGGCAGTAGGAGAAAACGTTTCTCCATAATCTACACCCATCTGTTGACTGTATCCCTTGGCTACATAGCGGGCCTTGTACTTGTCAGATCCATCAACATTGGTTTTGAGAGTATACACCCATCTACCCCCCACTGCTTTCTTGCCCTCAGGTAAGGTGGTCAGAGTAAATGTGTTGTTATCCCTCAGTGCCTTCATCTCCTCATCCATTGCATCTACCCACTTACTTGAGTTGGATGAAGACACAGCATCTCTGAACGTCTGCGGTACATTACAAACCATCCTGTAGCAATAATCAATGTTGATCTGAGCCTGATCACTCTCTATCCCATAGAAGTCTGGCCTCCTCCTCTCTCTAGCAGGGTATCTCCGTGGAGACTGGGATTCGGGCTTGACTCCACCTGTCTGTAGGCCTATCTGGCTTGGACCTGGCCTAGCTTCTGGGATGTCGTTCTGCTCGGGTTTGTCAGGGTCAGGTCTGGTTGCGTTAGACTGCACACCAGTGTCATCGTCGGACATGTCATCAGTCTGCTGTCCCTCAACACAGGACATGAACCTCACCAGTCTGTGCTTCATCACCTTCCTGCTGTCAGGGTAGTAGACCATATAGGCTGGACTGTTCTTGTCATAACCAACGAAGATGCCCTTGTCAGACCTTGACTCTAGCTTCTTCCTGTCCTGCCTGTAGGCGTAACATACAGTACCAAACTTCTGCATCCTGGAGACATTAGGTCTCCTTCCTGTCAGCATAAAGTAAGGTGTCTCTCTGGTGCGGTTGTTGAAACATCTATTCCTCACCACTGCTGCTGTCTGGACCGCATACGGCCATAGCTCCTTGGCTAACTGGCTCTCCAAGAGCATACATCTAGCCATGTCAAAAAGGGTTCTCCAGTTACGCTCAGCAGTGCCATTCTGGTGTGGTGAGTATGGTGCTGATGTTTCATGTCTGATTCTATTCCTACGCAGTAGAGCTTGGTAACCCTGCCCTGTGAACTCTGTACCATTGTCAGACCTGATACACTTCACTTTCCCATATGGGGCTGTGTCGGCTAGAAACCTCTCTGTGGCTTCTACAGTGTCACTCTTGTGCTTTAGATAGTACACAAACACTGCACTTGAATAGTCGTCAGTAAAGGAAAGTGCATACCTATACCCTTCCTTGGACTCTGGGTCAATGGGGCCTGACAAGTCAGTGTGAACCAGCTCTAAGGCTGATTTGGCCCTCACATCAGGCTTCCTGTTTCTGCTCTGAGTGAACTTGCCCTGAGTACACACTTCACATATCATGGATTTGGACGCTTTACCCCTGATTGACATTCCATCCACAACATTCTCTAACTTCATGACATCATCAAAATTACAGTGCCCCAAAATCTCGTGCCACGTCTGAATATCATGACAGCTCATACATTGATCATCACAGTCATTATTTACTGACACAGTAGGCAAATAGAACAGTCTGTTATGCTCATAAATGAGGAAGCGCGTACCGTCTCTATACTGCAAGACGTTTTCTCCTTCCTTGAAGATCACCGTTGCCCCACTATAAGTTGCAGCTCTCACGGAGAAGATGTCTTGGGGATACGAGGGGATGTACAGCGCCTGCTTCAGTGTGGTACTGAGGTGCCGCCCCCTGCTGTCGATCAGACACACCTCGGCATCTCCTCTGCGCTCCGCGACCCCCGTGCAGCTTGTGCCATCGGCCAGCTCCACGCAGTGCGTCTCGGACTGGAATCGGTCATCGAAGTTCTTGAACTTCGCCAGGTCAGTGATGATATGCGCCGTCGCACCGGTGTCCACCATCAAGCCCTTTTTGGTGACACCGCTTCCTGGCTCGCTGGTCACCAGCTTGAACACGAAGGTGTTGTCATCCGTCTCCTCGGACACTCCACGCGCGTTGTCCCGCTGCCACTGTCGCCATCCTCCTCGCCGTCCGGTACTCTCGCCCTGGCCGTACCACTGTTGACCACGCTGACAGTCTCTTACCTTGTGACCTCTCTGGCCACAACGGAAACACACAATGTCCCCGCTCTCGGTGCTGCGTGCACCTGCGCCTGCTGGGGCAGCCCTCCTTGGATGCGCCTGGGCCCCCATGACATTGTCGTCGGCCGCAGCTGTGCGCATACCTTCAGTGCTCTCATAACTGCGCAACTTAGTCTTGAACTCCGCAAAAGAGAGAGTTTCATAACTTTGAGTGATAAAAATGGAAAAAGGCTTAAATGAGTCTGGCAGCCCCTTCAAAATCATTGCAACCAATAGTCCATCGCTTAAAACCTCTCCAGCATTACGCAGCGCTGTGATCGAAGTCTCAGCACGTATGACATAATCAGTCACACTCTCACTACTCATCTTTTGCAAAGAAGTCAGTTCTGTATACAGGCATACAATGCGGGGCTTACCCTTGCCTGCATAACAGTCACGCAAAATCCTGAGCGCTCCACGCCCGTCATCCGCTACCTCTCGCATGACCAGAGACAAACTTTTGTCATCAAGGAATTGGATCAGTTCCGCGTACGCTTCCGCGTTCTTCGCCGCATCCTCAGCCAGTGTGTTTTCTTCTGCGCCATCGGCGGGCTGATTCAAAATGGTGTCCTTCAGTTTCTGCAACCGCAGATGTCCCAAAAACTTCGTCTCCCACAGTTCATAGTTCTTTTCGTCCCCATTAAAAACGAGACGAGACCAACGTGAACTCGTATGTTCGCTCATGGTGCTGGCACTCCAATCCGTGAGATACGCACACAAGCAAATATCTCTCAGTGGCTACTCACGCCGGATATCTCTTCGCACAAACGTCTAACGCATCTGGGCCCATAACCTGTTAAGCAGAGCTTGACTAGAGATATACCGACTCAACACATTTAAACCTGGGAGAACAAAACAACCTGCAGCCACTGGGTCAAGTTCTGAGAACACACGTATATTATTCTGCGCAGGTGCATCAGCTTAAATAGACAGTCACATGACACACTCACACCTGAAATGCATCGGCAATAATTGGGAGCACAATCAGTTGCTTCAATTAACACTGAGCCACTTTTCTGAAGAAAATCTTTGAACTATGTTTACTTTCACAAAATCCACTTTTGGCCTCCTCTCTGCCTGAAACGCACTTTAAGAGCATAAAAAAATTGAAAATGCCAGTAAAGTGCTGAAAGTTGCAGATATTCATGAAAATGACATCAGACTGTGAAATCAACTATCCTGAGCCACTTTTCTGAAGAAAATCTTTGAACTATGTTTACTTTCACAAAATCCACTTTTGGCCTCCTCTCTGCCTGAAACGCACTTTAAGAGCATAAAAAATTGAAAATGCCAGTAAAGTGCTGAAAGTTGCAGATATTCATGAAAATGACATCAGACTGTGAAATCAACTATCCTGAGCCACTTTTCTGAAGAAAATCTTTGAACTATGTTTACTTTCACAAAATCCACTTTTGGCCTCCTCTCTGCCTGAAACGCACTTTAAGAGCATAAAAAAATTGAAAATGCCAGTAAAGTGCTGAAAGTTGCAGATATTCATGAAAATGACATCAGACTGTGAAATCAACTATCCTGAGCCACTTTTCTGAAGAAAATCTTTGAAACTATGTTTACTTTCACAAAATCCACTTTTGGCCTCCTCTCTGCCTGAAACGCACTTTAAGAGCATAAAAAATTGAAAATGCCAGTAAAGTGCTGAAAGTTGCAGATATTCATGAAAATGACATCAGACTGTGAAATCAACTATCCTGAGCCACTTTTCTGAAGAAAATCTTTGAACTATGTTTACTTTCACAAAATCCACTTTTGGCCTCCTCTCTGCCTGAAACGCACTTTAAGAGCATAAAAAAATTGAAAATGCCAGTAAAGTGCTGAAAGTTGCAGATATTCATGAAAATGACATCAGACTGTGAAATCAACTATCCTGAGCCACTTTTCTGAAGAAAATCTTTGAACTATGTTTACTTTCACAAAATCCACTTTTGGCCTCCTCTCTGCCTGAAACGCACTTTAAGAGCATAAACAAATTGAAAATGCCAGTAAAGTGCTGAAAGTTGCAGATATTCATGAAAATGACATCAGACTGTGAAATCAACTATCCTGAGCCACTTTTCTGAAGAAAATCTTTGAAACTATGTTTACTTTCACAAAATCCACTTTTGGCCTCCTCTCTGCCTGAAACGCACTTTAAGAGCATAAAAAATTGAAAATGCCAGTAAAGTGCTGAAAGTTGCAGATATTCATGAAAATGACATCAGACTGTGAAATCAACTATCCTGAGCCACTTTTCTGAAGAAAATCTTTGAAACTATGTTTACTTTCACAAAATCCACTTTTGGCCTCCTCTCTGCCTGAAACGCACTTTAAGAGCATAAAAAAATTGAAAATGCCAGTAAAGTGCTGAAAGTTGCAGATATTCATGAAAATGACATCAGACTGTGAAATCAACTATCCTGAGCCACTTTTCTGAAGAAAATCTTTGAACTATGTTTACTTTCACAAAATCCACTTTTGGCCTCCTCTCTGCCTGAAACGCACTTTAAGAGCATAAAAAATTGAAAATGCCAGTAAAGTGCTGAAAGTTGCAGATATTCATGAAAATGACATCAGACTGTGAAATCAACTATCCTGAGCCACTTTTCTGAAGAAAATCTTTGAACTATGTTTACTTTCACAAAATCCACTTTTGGCCTCCTCTCTGCCTGAAACGCACTTTAAGAGCATAAAAAAATTGAAAATGCCAGTAAAGTGCTGAAAGTTGCAGATATTCATGAAAATGACATCAGACTGTGAAATCAACTATCCTGAGCCACTTTTCTGAAGAAAATCTTTGAAACTATGTTTACTTTCACAAAATCCACTTTTGGCCTCCTCTCTGCCTGAAACGCACTTTAAGAGCATAAAAAATTGAAAATGCCAGTAAAGTGCTGAAAGTTGCAGATATTCATGAAAATGACATCAGACTGTGAAATCAACTATCCTGAGCCACTTTTCTGAAGAAAATCTTTGAACTATGTTTACTTTCACAAAATCCACTTTTGGCCTCCTCTCTGCCTGAAACGCACTTTAAGAGCATAAAAAAATTGAAAATGCCAGTAAAGTGCTGAAAGTTGCAGATATTCATGAAAATGACATCAGACTGTGAAATCAACTATCCTGAGCCACTTTTCTGAAGAAAATCTTTGAACTATGTTTACTTTCACAAAATCCACTTTTGGCCTCCTCTCTGCCTGAAACGCACTTTAAGAGCATAAACAAATTGAAAATGCCAGTAAAGTGCTGAAAGTTGCAGATATTCATGAAAATGACATCAGACTGTGAAATCAACTATCCTGAGCCACTTTTCTGAAGAAAATCTTTGAACTATGTTTACTTTCACAAAATCCACTTTTGGCCTCCTCTCTGCCTGAAACGCACTTTAAGAGCATAAAAAAATTGAAAATGCCAGTAAAGTGCTGAAAGTTGCAGATATTCATGAAAATGACATCAGACTGTGAAATCAACTATCCTGAGCCACTTTTCTGAAGAAAATCTTTGAAACTATGTTTACTTTCACAAAATCCACTTTTGGCCTCCTCTCTGCCTGAAACGCACTTTAAGAGCATAAAAAATTGAAAATGCCAGTAAAGTGCTGAAAGTTGCAGATATTCATGAAAATGACATCAGACTGTGAAATCAACTATCCTGAGCCACTTTTCTGAAGAAAATCTTTGAACTATGTTTACTTTCACAAAATCCACTTTTGGCCTCCTCTCTGCCTGAAACGCACTTTAAGAGCATAAAAAAATTGAAAATGCCAGTAAAGTGCTGAAAGTTGCAGATATTCATGAAAATGACATCAGACTGTGAAATCAACTATCCTGAGCCACTTTTCTGAAGAAAATCTTTGAAACTATGTTTACTTTCACAAAATCCACTTTTGGCCTCCTCTCTGCCTGAAACGCACTTTAAGAGCATAAAAAATTGAAAATGCCAGTAAAGTGCTGAAAGTTGCAGATATTCATGAAAATGACATCAGACTGTGAAATCAACTATCCTGAGCCACTTTTCTGAAGAAAATCTTTGAACTATGTTTACTTTCACAAAATCCACTTTTGGCCTCCTCTCTGCCTGAAACGCACTTTAAGAGCATAAAAAAATTGAAAATGCCAGTAAAGTGCTGAAAGTTGCAGATATTCATGAAAATGACATCAGACTGTGAAATCAACTATCCTGAGCCACTTTTCTGAAGAAAATCTTTGAACTATGTTTACTTTCACA
Organism: Ophthalmolycus amberensis; assembly: GCA_024529925.1. Taxonomy (NCBI): domain Eukaryota; kingdom Metazoa; phylum Chordata; class Actinopteri; order Perciformes; family Zoarcidae; genus Ophthalmolycus; species Ophthalmolycus amberensis. The sequence goes on along the minus strand of JAFEUB010000013.1, from coordinate 27,432 downwards.
AAATCCACTTTTGGCCTCCTCTCTGCCTGAAACGCACTTTAAGAGCATAAAAAAATTGAAAATGCCAGTAAAGTGCTGAAAGTTGCAGATATTCATGAAAATGACATCAGACTGTGAAATCAACTATCCTGAGCCACTTTTCTGAAGAAAATCTTTGAAACTATGTTTACTTTCACAAAATCCACTTTTGGCCTCCTCTCTGCCTGAAACGCACTTTAAGAGCATAAAAAATTGAAAATGCCAGTAAAGTGCTGAAAGTTGCAGATATTCATGAAAATGACATCAGACTGTGAAATCAACTATCCTGAGGCACTTTTCTGAAGAAAATCTTTGAACTATGTTTACTTTCACAAAATCCACTTTTGGCCTCCTCTCTGCCTGAAACGCACTTTAAGAGCATAAAAAAATTGAAAATGCCAGTAAAGTGCTGAAAGTTGCAGATATTCATGAAAATGACATCAGACTGTGAAATCAACTATCCTGAGGCACTTTTCTGAAGAAAATCTTTGAACTATGTTTACTTTCACAAAATCCACTTTTGGCCTCCTCTCTGCCTGAAACGCACTTTAAGAGCATAAAAAAATTGAAAATGCCAGTAAAGTGCTGAAAGTTGCAGATATTCATGAAAATGACATCAGACTGTGAAATCAACTATCCTGAGCCACTTTTCTGAAGAAAATCTTTGAACTATGTTTACTTTCACAAAATCCACTTTTGGCCTCCTCTCTGCCTGAAACGCACTTTAAGAGCATAAAAAAATTGAAAATGCCAGTAAAGTGCTGAAAGTTGCAGATATTCATGAAAATGACATCAGACTGTGAAATCAACTATCCTGAGCCACTTTTCTGAAGAAAATCTTTGAAACTATGTTTACTTTCACAAAATCCACTTTTGGCCTCCTCTCTGCCTGAAACGCACTTTAAGAGCATAAAAAATTGAAAATGCCAGTAAAGTGCTGAAAGTTGCAGATATTCATGAAAATGACATCAGACTGTGAAATCAACTATCCTGAGCCACTTTTCTGAAGAAAATCTTTGAACTATGTTTACTTTCACAAAATCCACTTTTGGCCTCCTCTCTGCCTGAAACGCACTTTAAGAGCATAAAAAAATTGAAAATGCCAGTAAAGTGCTGAAAGTTGCAGATATTCATGAAAATGACATCAGACTGTGAAATCAACTATCCTGAGCCACTTTTCTGAAGAAAATCTTTGAACTATGTTTACTTTCACAAAATCCACTTTTGGCCTCCTCTCTGCCTGAAACGCACTTTAAGAGCATAAAAAAATTGAAAATGCCAGTAAAGTGCTGAAAGTTGCAGATATTCATGAAAATGACATCAGACTGTGAAATCAACTATCCTGAGCCACTTTTCTGAAGAAAATCTTTGAAACTATGTTTACTTTCACAAAATCCACTTTTGGCCTCCTCTCTGCCTGAAACGCACTTTAAGAGCATAAAAAATTGAAAATGCCAGTAAAGTGCTGAAAGTTGCAGATATTCATGAAAATGACATCAGACTGTGAAATCAACTATCCTGAGGCACTTTTCTGAAGAAAATCTTTGAACTATGTTTACTTTCACAAAATCCACTTTTGGCCTCCTCTCTGCCTGAAACGCACTTTAAGAGCATAAAAAAATTGAAAATGCCAGTAAAGTGCTGAAAGTTGCAGATATTCATGAAAATGACATCAGACTGTGAAATCAACTATCCTGAGGCACTTTTCTGAAGAAAATCATTGAACTATGTTTACTTTCACAAAATCCACTTTTGGCCTCCTCTCTGCCTGAAACGCACTTTAAGAGCATAAAAAAATTGAAAATGCCAGTAAAGTGCTGAAAGTTGCAGATATTCATGAAAATGACATCAGACTGTGAAATCAACTATCCTGAGCCACTTTTCTGAAGAAAATCTTTGAACTATGTTTACTTTCACAAAATCCACTTTTGGCCTCCTCTCTGCCTGAAACGCACTTTAAGAGCATAAAAAAATTGAAAATGCCAGTAAAGTGCTGAAAGTTGCAGATATTCATGAAAATGACATCAGACTGTGAAATCAACTATCCTGAGCCACTTTTCTGAAGAAAATCTTTGAACTATGTTTACTTTCACAAAATCCACTTTTGGCCTCCTCTCTGCCTGAAACGCACTTTAAGAGCATAAAAAAATTGAAAATGCCAGTAAAGTGCTGAAAGTTGCAGATATTCATGAAAATGACATCAGACTGTGAAATCAACTATCCTGAGGCACTTTTCTGAAGAAAATCTTTGAACTATGTTTACTTTCACAAAATCCACTTTTGGCCTCCTCTCTGCCTGAAACGCACTTTAAGAGCATAAAAAAATTGAAAATGCCAGTAAAGTGCTGAAAGTTGCAGATATTCATGAAAATGACATCAGACTGTGAAATCAACTATCCTGAGCCACTTTTCTGAAGAAAATCTTTGAACTATGTTTACTTTCACAAAATCCACTTTTGGCCTCCTCTCTGCCTGAAACGCACTTTAAGAGCATAAAAAAATTGAAAATGCCAGTAAAGTGCTGAAAGTTGCAGATATTCATGAAAATGACATCAGACTGTGAAATCAACTATCCTGAGCCACTTTTCTGAAGAAAATCTTTGAACTATGTTTACTTTCACAAAATCCACTTTTGGCCTCCTCTCTGCCTGAAACGCACTTTAAGAGCATAAAAAAATTGAAAATGCCAGTAAAGTGCTGAAAGTTGCAGATATTCATGAAAATGACATCAGACTGTGAAATCAACTATCCTGAGCCACTTTTCTGAAGAAAATCTTTGAAACTATGTTTACTTTCACAAAATCCACTTTTGGCCTCCTCTCTGCCTGAAACGCACTTTAAGAGCATAAAAAAATTGAAAATGCCAGTAAAGTGCTGAAAGTTGCAGATATTCATGAAAATGACATCAGACTGTGAAATCAACTATCCTGAGTCACTTTTCTGAAGAAAATCTTTGAAACTATGTTTACTTTCACAAAATCCACTTTTGGCCTCCTCTCTGCCTGAAACGCACTTTAAGAGCATAAAAAATTGAAAATGCCAGTAAAGTGCTGAAAGTTGCAGATATTCATGAAAATGACATCAGACTGTGAAATCAACTATCCTGAGCCACTTTTCTGAAGAAAATCTTTGAACTATGTTTACTTTCACAAAATCCACTTTTGGCCTCCTCTCTGCCTGAAACGCACTTTAAGAGCATAACAAATTGAAAATGCCAGTAAAGTGCTGAAAGTTGCAGATATTCATGAAAATGACATCAGACTGTGAAATCAACTATCCTGAGCCACTTTTCTGAAGAAAATCTTTGAAACTATGTTTACTTTCACAAAATCCACTTTTGGCCTCCTCTCTGCCTGAAACGCACTTTAAGAGCATAAAAAATTGAAAATGCCAGTAAAGTGCTGAAAGTTGCAGATATTCATGAAAATGACATCAGACTGTGAAATCAACTATCCTGAGCCACTTTTCTGAAGAAAATCTTTGAAACTATGTTTACTTTCACAAAATCCACTTTTGGCCTCCTCTCTGCCTGAAACGCACTTTAAGAGCATAAAAAATTGAAAATGCCAGTAAAGTGCTGAAAGTTGCAGATATTCATGAAAATGACATCAGACTGTGAAATCAACTATCCTGAGCCACTTTTCTGAAGAAAATCTTTGAACTATGTTTACTTTCACAAAATCCACTTTTGGCCTCCTCTCTGCCTGAAACGCACTTTAAGAGCATAAAAAATTGAAAATGCCAGTAAAGTGCTGAAAGTTGCAGATATTCATGAAAATGACATCAGACTGTGAAATCAACTATCCTGAGCCACTTTTCTGAAGAAAATCTTTGAAACTATGTTTACTTTCACAAAATCCACTTTTGGCCTCCTCTCTGCCTGAAACGCACTTTAAGAGCATAAAAAATTGAAAATGCCAGTAAAGTGCTGAAAGTTGCAGATATTCATGAAAATGACATCAGACTGTGAAATCAACTATCCTGAGCCACTTTTCTGAAGAAAATCTTTGAACTATGTTTACTTTCACAAAATCCACTTTTGGCCTCCTCTCTGCCTGAAACGCACTTTAAGAGCATAAAAAAATTGAAAATGCCAGTAAAGTGCTGAAAGTTGCAGATATTCATGAAAATGACATCAGACTGTGAAATCAACTATCCTGAGCCACTTTTCTGAAGAAAATCTTTGAAACTATGTTTACTTTCACAAAATCCACTTTTGGCCTCCTCTCTGCCTGAAACGCACTTTAAGAGCATAAAAAATTGAAAATGCCAGTAAAGTGCTGAAAGTTGCAGATATTCATGAAAATGACATCAGACTGTGAAATCAACTATCCTGAGCCACTTTTCTGAAGAAAATCTTTGAACTATGTTTACTTTCACAAAATCCACTTTTGGCCTCCTCTCTGCCTGAAACGCACTTTAAGAGCATAAAAAATTGAAAATGCCAGTAAAGTGCTGAAAGTTGCAGATATTCATGAAAATGACATCAGACTGTGAAATCAACTATCCTGAGCCACTTTTCTGAAGAAAATCTTTGAACTATGTTTACTTTCACAAAATCCACTTTTGGCCTCCTCTCTGCCTGAAACGCACTTTAAGAGCATAAAAAAATTGAAAATGCCAGTAAAGTGCTGAAAGTTGCAGATATTCATGAAAATGACATCAGACTGTGAAATCAACTATCCTGAGCCACTTTTCTGAAGAAAATCTTTGAACTATGTTTACTTTCACAAAATCCACTTTTGGCCTCCTCTCTGCCTGAAACGCACTTTAAGAGCATAAAAAAATTGAAAATGCCAGTAAAGTGCTGAAAGTTGCAGATATTCATGAAAATGACATCAGACTGTGAAATCAACTATCCTGAGCCACTTTTCTGAAGAAAATCTTTGAAACTATGTTTACTTTCACAAAATCCACTTTTGGCCTCCTCTCTGCCTGAAACGCACTTTAAGAGCATAAAAAAATTGAAAATGCCAGTAAAGTGCTGAAAGTTGCAGATATTCATGAAAATGACATCAGACTGTGAAATCAACTATCCTGAGCCACTTTTCTGAAGAAAATCTTTGAAACTATGTTTACTTTCACAAAATCCACTTTTGGCCTCCTCTCTGCCTGAAACGCACTTTAAGAGCATAAAAAATTGAAAATGCCAGTAAAGTGCTGAAAGTTGCAGATATTCATGAAAATGACATCAGACTGTGAAATCAACTATCCTGAGCCACTTTTCTGAAGAAAATCTTTGAACTATGTTTACTTTCACAAAATCCACTTTTGGCCTCCTCTCTGCCTGAAACGCACTTTAAGAGCATAAAAAATTGAAAATGCCAGTAAAGTGCTGAAAGTTGCAGATATTCATGAAAATGACATCAGACTGTGAAATCAACTATCCTGAGCCACTTTTCTGAAGAAAATCTTTGAACTATGTTTACTTTCACAAAATCCACTTTTGGCCTCCTCTCTGCCTGAAACGCACTTTAAGAGCATAAAAAAATTGAAAATGCCAGTAAAGTGCTGAAAGTTGCAGATATTCATGAAAATGACATCAGACTGTGAAATCAACTATCCTGAGCCACTTTTCTGAAGAAAATCTTTGAAACTATGTTTACTTTCACAAAATCCACTTTTGGCCTCCTCTCTGCCTGAAACGCACTTTAAGAGCATAAAAAAATTGAAAATGCCAGTAAAGTGCTGAAAGTTGCAGATATTCATGAAAATGACATCAGACTGTGAAATCAACTATCCTGAGCCACTTTTCTGAAGAAAATCTTTGAAACTATGTTTACTTTCACAAAATCCACTTTTGGCCTCCTCTCTGCCTGAAACGCACTTTAAGAGCATAAAAAATTGAAAATGCCAGTAAAGTGCTGAAAGTTGCAGATATTCATGAAAATGACATCAGACTGTGAAATCAACTATCCTGAGCCACTTTTCTGAAGAAAATCTTTGAACTATGTTTACTTTCACAAAATCCACTTTTGGCCTCCTCTCTGCCTGAAACGCACTTTAAGAGCATAAAAAAATTGAAAATGCCAGTAAAGTGCTGAAAGTTGCAGATATTCATGAAAATGACATCAGACTGTGAAATCAACTATCCTGAGCCACTTTTCTGAAGAAAATCTTTGAAACTATGTTTACTTTCACAAAATCCACTTTTGGCCTCCTCTCTGCCTGAAACGCACTTTAAGAGCATAAAAAATTGAAAATGCCAGTAAAGTGCTGAAAGTTGCAGATATTCATGAAAATGACATCAGACTGTGAAATCAACTATCCTGAGCCACTTTTCTGAAGAAAATCTTTGAACTATGTTTACTTTCACAAAATCCACTTTTGGCCTCCTCTCTGCCTGAAACGCACTTTAAGAGCATAAAAAATTGAAAATGCCAGTAAAGTGCTGAAAGTTGCAGATATTCATGAAAATGACATCAGACTGTGAAATCAACTATCCTGAGCCACTTTTCTGAAGAAAATCTTTGAACTATGTTTACTTTCACAAAATCCACTTTTGGCCTCCTCTCTGCCTGAAACGCACTTTAAGAGCATAAAAAAATTGAAAATGCCAGTAAAGTGCTGAAAGTTGCAGATATTCATGAAAATGACATCAGACTGTGAAATCAACTATCCTGAGCCACTTTTCTGAAGAAAATCTTTGAAACTATGTTTACTTTCACAAAATCCACTTTTGGCCTCCTCTCTGCCTGAAACGCACTTTAAGAGCATACAAAACTGAAAATGCCAGTAAAGTGCTGAAAGTTGCAGATATTCATGAAAATGACATCAGACTGTGAAATCAACTATCCTGAGCCACTTTTCTGAAGAAAATCTTTGAAACTATGTTTACTTTCACAAAATCCACTTTTGGCCTCCTCTCTGCCTGAAACGCACTTTAAGAGCATAAAAAATTGAAAATGCCAGTAAAGTGCTGAAAGTTGCAGATATTCATGAAAATGACATCAGACTGTGAAATCAACTATCCTGAGCCACTTTTCTGAAGAAAATCTTTGAACTATGTTTACTTTCACAAAATCCACTTTTGGCCTCCTCTCTGCCTGAAACGCACTTTAAGAGCATAAAAAATTGAAAATGCCAGTAAAGTGCTGAAAGTTGCAGATATTCATGAAAATGACATCAGACTGTGAAATCAACTATCCTGAGCCACTTTTCTGAAGAAAATCTTTGAACTATGTTTACTTTCACAAAATCCACTTTTGGCCTCCTCTCTGCCTGAAACGCACTTTAAGAGCATAAAAAAATTGAAAATGCCAGTAAAGTGCTGAAAGTTGCAGATATTCATGAAAATGACATCAGACTGTGAAATCAACTATTCTGAGCCACTTTTCTGAAGAAAATCTTTGAAACTATGTTTACTTTCACAAAATCCACTTTTGGCCTCCTCTCTGCCTGAAACGCACTTTAAGAGCATACAAAACTAAAAATGCCAGTAAAGTGCTGAAAGTTGCAGATATTCATGAAAATGACATCAGACTGTGAAATCAACTATCCTGAGCCACTTTTCTGAAGAAAATCTTTGAAACTATGTTTACTTTCACAAAATCCACTTTTGGCCTCCTCTCTGCCTGAAACGCACGTTAAGAGCATAAAAAATTGAAAATGCCAGTAAAGTGCTGAAAGTTGCAGATATTCATGAAAATGACATCAGACTGTGAAATCAACTATCCTGAGCCACTTTTCTGAAGACAATCTTTGAAACTATGTTTACTTTCACAAAATCCACTTTTGGTCTCCTCTCTGCCTGAAACGCACTTTAAGAGCACACAAAATTGAAAATGCCAGTAAAGTGCTGAAAGTTGCAGATATTCATGAAAATGACATCAGACTGTGAAATCAACTATCCTGAGCCACTTTTCTGAAGAAAATCTTTGAACTATGTTTACTTTCACAAAATCCACTTTTGGCCTCCTCTCTGCCTGAAACGCACGTTAAGAGCATAAAAAATTGAAAATGCCAGTAAAGTGCTGAAAGTTGCAGATATTCATGAAAATGACATCAGACTGTGAAATCAACTATCCTGAGCCACTTTTCTGAAGAAAATCTTTGAAACTATGTTTACTTTCACAAAATCCACTTTTGGCCTCCTCTCTGCCTGAACGCACTTTAAGAGCATAAAAAATTGAAAATGCCAGTAAAGTGCTGAAAGTTGCAGATATTCATGAAAATGACATCAGACTGTGAAATCAACTATCCTGAGCCACTTTTCTGAAGAAAATCTTTGAACTATGTTTACTTTCACAAAATCCACTTTTGGCCTCCTCTCTGCCTGAAACGCACTTTAAGAGCATAACAAAATTGAAAATGCCAGTAAAGTGCTGAAAGTTGCAGATATTCATGAAAATGACATCAGACTGTGAAATCAACTATCCTGAGCCACTTTTCTGAAGAAAATCTTTGAACTATGTTTACTTTCACAAAATCCACTTTTGGCCTCCTCTCTGCCTGAAACGCACTTTAAGAGCATAAAAAAATTGAAAATGCCAGTAAAGTGCTGAAAGTTGCAGATATTCATGAAAATGACATCAGACTGTGAAATCAACTATCCTGAGCCACTTTTCTGAAGAAAATCTTTGAAACTATGTTTACTTTCACAAAATCCACTTTTGGCCTCCTCTCTGCCTGAAACGCACTTTAAGAGCATACAAAACTGAAAATGCCAGTAAAGTGCTGAAAGTTGCAGATATTCATGAAAATGACATCAGACTGTGAAATCAACTATCCTGAGCCACTTTTCTGAAGAAAATCTTTGAAACTATGTTTACTTTCACAAAATCCACTTTTGGCCTCCTCTCTGCCTGAAACGCACTTTAAGAGCACACAAAATTGAAAATGCCAGTAAAGTGCTGAAAGTTGCAGATATTCATGAAAATGACATCAGACTGTGAAATCAACTATCCTGAGCCACTTTTCTGAAGAAAATCTTTGAACTATGTTTACTTTCACAAAATCCACTTTTGGCCTCCTCTCTGCCTGAAACGCACTTTAAGAGCATAAAAAAATTGAAAATGCCAGTAAAGTGCTGAAAGTTGCAGATATTCATGAAAATGACATCAGACTGTGAAATCAACTATCCTGAGCCACTTTTCTGAAGAAAATCTTTGAAACTATGTTTACTTTCACAAAATCCACTTTTGGCCTCCTCTCTGCCTGAAACGCACTTTAAGAGCATAAAAAATTGAAAATGCCAGTAAAGTGCTGAAAGTTGCAGATATTCATGAAAATGACATCAGACTGTGAAATCAACTATCCTGAGCCACTTTTCTGAAGAAAATCTTTGAACTATGTTTACTTTCACAAAATCCACTTTTGGCCTCCTCTCTGCCTGAAACGCACTTTAAGAGCATAAAAAATTGAAAATGCCAGTAAAGTGCTGAAAGTTGCAGATATTCATGAAAATGACATCAGACTGTGAAATCAACTATCCTGAGCCACTTTTCTGAAGAAAATCTTTGAACTATGTTTACTTTCACAAAATCCACTTTTGGCCTCCTCTCTGCCTGAAACGCACTTTAAGAGCATAAAAAAATTGAAAATGCCAGTAAAGTGCTGAAAGTTGCAGATATTCATGAAAATGACATCAGACTGTGAAATCAACTATTCTGAGCCACTTTTCTGAAGAAAATCTTTGAAACTATGTTTACTTTCACAAAATCCACTTTTGGCCTCCTCTCTGCCTGAAACGCACTTTAAGAGCATACAAAACTAAAAATGCCAGTAAAGTGCTGAAAGTTGCAGATATTCATGAAAATGACATCAGACTGTGAAATCAACTATCCTGAGCCACTTTTCTGAAGAAAATCTTTGAAACTATGTTTACTTTCACAAAATCCACTTTTGGTCTCCTCTCTGCCTGAAACGCACTTTAAGAGCACACAAAATTGAAAATGCCAGTAAAGTGCTGAAAGTTGCAGATATTCATGAAAATGACATCAGACTGTGAAATCAACTATCCTGAGCCACTTTTCTGAAGAAAATCTTTGAACTATGTTTACTTTCACAAAATCCACTTTTGGCCTCCTCTCTGCCTGAAACGCACGTTAAGAGCATAAAAAATTGAAAATGCCAGTAAAGTGCTGAAAGTTGCAGATATTCATGAAAATGACATCAGACTGTGAAATCAACTATCCTGAGCCACTTTTCTGAAGACAATCTTTGAAACTATGTTTACTTTCACAAAATCCACTTTTGGTCTCCTCTCTGCCTGAAACGCACTTTAAGAGCACACAAAATTGAAAATGCCAGTAAAGTGCTGAAAGTTGCAGATATTCATGAAAATGACATCAGACTGTGAAATCAACTATCCTGAGCCACTTTTCTGAAGAAAATCTTTGAACTATGTTTACTTTCACAAAATCCACTTTTGGCCTCCTCTCTGCCTGAAACGCACGTTAAGAGCATAAAAAATTGAAAATGCCAGTAAAGTGCTGAAAGTTGCAGATATTCATGAAAATGACATCAGACTGTGAAATCAACTATCCTGAGCCACTTTTCTGAAGAAAATCTTTGAAACTATGTTTACTTTCACAAAATCCACTTTTGGCCTCCTCTCTGCCTGAAACGCACTTTAAGAGCATAAAAAATTGAAAATGCCAGTAAAGTGCTGAAAGTTGCAGATATTCATGAAAATGACATCAGACTGTGAAATCAACTATCCTGAGCCACTTTTCTGAAGAAAATCTTTGAACTATGTTTACTTTCACAAAATCCACTTTTGGCCTCCTCTCTGCCTGAAACGCACTTTAAGAGCATAACAAAATTGAAAATGCCAGTAAAGTGCTGAAAGTTGCAGATATTCATGAAAATGACATCAGACTGTGAAATCAACTATCCTGAGCCACTTTTCTGAAGAAAATCTTTGAACTATGTTTACTTTCACAAAATCCACTTTTGGCCTCCTCTCTGCCTGAAACGCACTTTAAGAGCATAAAAAAATTGAAAATGCCAGTAAAGTGCTGAAAGTTGCAGATATTCATGAAAATGACATCAGACTGTGAAATCAACTATCCTGAGCCACTTTTCTGAAGAAAATCTTTGAAACTATGTTTACTTTCACAAAATCCACTTTTGGCCTCCTCTCTGCCTGAAACGCACTTTAAGAGCATACAAAACTGAAAATGCCAGTAAAGTGCTGAAAGTTGCAGATATTCATGAAAATGACATCAGACTGTGAAATCAACTATCCTGAGCCACTTTTCTGAAGAAAATCTTTGAACTATGTTTACTTTCACAAAATCCACTTTTGGCCTCCTCTCTGCCTGAAACGCACTTTAAGAGCATAAAAAAATTGAAAATGCCAGTAAAGTGCTGAAAGTTGCAGATATTCATGAAAATGACATCAGACTGTGAAATCAACTATCCTGAGCCACTTTTCTGAAGAAAATCTTTGAAACTATGTTTACTTTCACAAAATCCACTTTTGGCCTCCTCTCTGCCTGAAACGCACTTTAAGAGCATACAAAATTGAAAATGCCAGTAAAGTGCTGAAAGTTGCAGATATTCATGAAAATGACATCAGACTGTGAAATCAACTATCCTGAGCCACTTTTCTGAAGAAAATCTTTGAACTATGTTTACTTTCCCAAAATCCACTTTTGGCCTCCTCTCTGCCTGAAACGCACTTTAAGAGCATAAAAAAATTGAAAATGCCAGTAAAGTGCTGAAAGTTGCAGATATTCATGAAAATGACATCAGACTGTGAAATCAACTATCCTGAGCCACTTTTCTGAAGAAAATCTTTGAACTATGTTTACTTTCACAAAATCCACTTTTGGCCTCCTCTCTGCCTGAAACGCACTTTAAGAGCATAAAAAAATTGAAAATGCCAGTAAAGTGCTGAAAGTTGCAGATATTCATGAAAATGACATCAGACTGTGAAATCAACTATCCTGAGCCACTTTTCTGAAGAAAATCTTTGAAACTATGTTTACTTTCACAAAATCCACTTTTGGCCTCCTCTCTGCCTGAAACGCACTTTAAGAGCATAAAAAATTGAAAATGCCAGTAAAGTGCTGAAAGTTGCAGATATTCATGAAAATGACATCAGACTGTGAAATCAACTATCCTGAGCCACTTTTCTGAAGAAAATCTTTGAACTATGTTTACTTTCACAAAATCCACTTTTGGCCTCCTCTCTGCCTGAAACGCACTTTAAGAGCATAAAAAAATTGAAAATGCCAGTAAAGTGCTGAAAGTTGCAGATATTCATGAAAATGACATCAGACTGTGAAATCAACTATCCTGAGCCACTTTTCTGAAGAAAATCTTTGAAACTATGTTTACTTTCACAAAATCCACTTTTGGCCTCCTCTCTGCCTGAAACGCACTTTAAGAGCATAAAAAATTGAAAATGCCAGTAAAGTGCTGAAAGTTGCAGATATTCATGAAAATGACATCAGACTGTGAAATCAACTATCCTGAGCCACTTTTCTGAAGAAAATCTTTGAGTCCAGATAGACTTCTAAACATCCGGTGAGATACTGAAATTTGGAAGATTGACTCTGAAGGTTTGTTTTGTTTGTTTTGGGGTTTTTGTTTAATTAATGTCAAATTAATTAAAGTCCCCCAGGAGAACTATGGAGTCGGTAGGCGGCGCCCTTTCCAGGACCCCTCCCACCGACTCCAAGAAGGCCGGATACTCCGAACTGCTGTTTGGTGCATAAGCACAAACCACAGTCAGAGCCTTGCTCCCCGCAACCCGTAGGCGCATGGAGGCGACCCTCTCGTTCTCCGGGGAGAACTCCAACACAGTGGCGCTCAGCCGGGAGCTCGTGAGTATCCCCACTCCCGCCCGGCGCCTCTCACCCTGGGCAACTCCGGAAAAGGACAAAGTCCAACCCCTCTCCAGGAACTTGGTTCCAGGGCCAACGCTGTGTGTGGAGGTGAGTCCAACTATATCTAGCTGGTATCGCTCCACCTCCTGCACCAGCTCCGGCTCTTTCCCCGCTAGCGAGGTGACGTTCCATGTCCCTAGAGCTAGTCTATGCTGCCGGCGATCGGCATGCCCAGGCCTCCCGCCTGACCCGCCTCCCGGTCTGCATTGCACCCGACCCCGATGCTTGTCCCTGCGGGTGGTGGGTCCACAGGGTGGCTGCTCCATGCTGTTTATTCGGGCTGAGCCCGACCGGGCCCCATGGGCGAAGGCCCGGCCACCAGACACTCGCCTACGAGCTCCCCTCCTGGGTCTGGCTCCGGGAGGGTGCCCCGGTTTCCCTGGTCCGGGCGAGGTGGCTGAAGTCCGTGGGCTACTTCTCATAAGGGTCGTTTTGAACCGCTCTTAGTCTGGGCTCTCCCCTGAAACCTGTTTGCCATGGGAGACCCTACCAGGGGCTAATGCCCCGGACAACATAGCTCCCAGGATCACTGAGCCACTCAAACTCCTCCACCACGTTAAGGTGGCGATTCGCGGAGGAGGTGGATCAGTGTGTCTGTGTGCGTGTCTGTGTCTGTGTGTCTGTGTGCGTGTGTGTGTGTGTGTGTCTGTGTGTGTGTGTGTGTCTGTGTGTCTGTGTATGTGTGCATGTGCGTGTCTGTGTGTCTCTGTGTGTGTGTCTGTGTGTGTGTGTGCGTGTGTGTGTATGTGCGTCAGTGTTTTACTGTCTGATGTTTTGACAGTAGGGAGCCGGGCATTAGAAGAATTTGAACCATTTTTTCTTCTTCTTCTGCTTGTTCTTGATCTGGCTCTGAAGATCTTTTTCGGTGGCCTGAAGATCTTCGGTGGCCTGAAGGAGGGAAGACTTCTCCTGATGCCAAAGAAAACGTTCAGTTTCTGACAGATCTTCTGTCTTTTTCCGGGCTGCTTTGATCCGGTTTATCTCCGTTCTCTGTTCCTCCAGCTGGGCTTGGGACGCCTGGTTTATTTTGACTATGGAAGATTTCTCCTCTTGCCACAGTAGATGTCTGTTCTTCAGCTCATTCTCAGCCTTGAGAAAGGCTGCCTTGAGCTTACTGTTGACATCCAACTGTTCATCAACTGTAGCTTGACAGAGATTCTTAAGTATCTCCATCTCCTCCTTGGTGGTAGTTTGAACGTGACGCTCAGTGTCCAGCAGGTCCTGTGTTACTTTCAGAGCTGCTGCGATCCTGTTTGTCTCCGTTCTCTGCTCCTCCAGCTGGGCTTGGGACGCCTGGTTTATTTTGACTATGGAAGACTTCTCCTCTTGCCACAGTAGATGTCTATTCTTCAGCTCATTCTCAGCCTTGATAAAGGCTGCCTTGAGCTTACTGTTGACATCCAACTGTTCATCAACTGTAGCTTGACAGAGATTCTTAAGTATCTCCATGTCCTCCTTGGTGGTAGTTTGAATGTGATGCTCAGTGTCCAGCAGGTCCTGTGTTACTTTCAGAGCTGCTGCGATCCTGTTTGTCTCCGCTCTCTGTTCTTCCATCTGGGCTTCATGGAAAGCCTGGGCTTTTTCCAGCGTCTGTTTTGCTGCTTGCTGGTCATGTGCTCGAAAGGAAGTGATGAGACGCCCCTGTGATTGAAGATATTCACGGGTTTTTTGCTGGCGTGCTTTGAGGGAGGACCTCTCCTCTTGCCATTGTAGATTACCATTTTTCAGCTCCTTTTCGGCCTTATGAAGTGCCTCCTTGAGCTTACTGCGGAAATATAACTGTTTATCAAGAGTAGCCTGACAGAGGTCCAGCTGCTCCTGGGTGGTAGTTTGAACGCGACGCTCAATGTCCAGCAGGTACTGTGTTTCCTCCAGAGCTGCTGCGATCCTGTTTGTCTCCGCTCTCTGTTCGTCTATCTGGGCTTGATAGGAAGCCTTGGCTTGAGACAAAGCCTCGGCTTGATAGAGAGACTTCTCCTCTTGCCATTGTAGTTGACCATTTGTCAGCTCCTGCCTGGCCTTGTCAAGATCCTCCTTGAGCTGAAATACCTCCATCTCCTCCTTGGTGGTAGTTTTAGGTGGTAGTTGGTGGTAGTTGCTGGTAGTTTTAGGCAGAACGTCACGCTCAGACTCCAGCTTCTTCTGATAGTCCTTCACCAACTGTTTGTTTCTTCTCATTTGTTCCATTGCAATTGTCAAATTGTTTCTGAACCAACTTGAGTGCTGTGAAAAACTGTGAGAGTTTTCAATGTAATTGTCAAGTGTGTATGTTAATGTCTGCTCTCAAATGTGTGTGGGTATGTGTGAGGGACATACTGACTTAACATCAAAGCCACAGAATAGAATTCGTGATGAATTTTATTCTGATGATGAATTCCATTCTGATGACATCACGAATTCTGTCCATGGAGTCCTCCATGGCATCGTTACTATGGATACCAGATTGAATGTTTATCTTTGAATTTATGAATGTAATGATTTCTCATGATCCTTAAAATATGGCAAAGAAATGAAACTATATGTAACCATATATAGATATAAAAAATAAAAAATATAAATCCTCTTAAAATACTGATATAAATGATCGTGTCATGTTTTATGTAGTGGGGCAGATAGTAGATTAATCGTGCAATTTATGATACAAGCATGACATTTGGTGGAGTTGTTCTGCAGAGGTATCTGGTTAAACCTGCCTGATTGGCCATTAAAAAATCCAAGATGGCCGCTAATTGGGCCTCCCGAAAATTTGTTTTCTTAATAAAACTTTGTATTTCCCCGATTTGAATGATCTTGGTGTCTATTTGTAGGTAATAAAATATGCTTTAATAATTACCCACAACTACAACACTGGAATAATGAATGTGCTGATGTCATTGGACATTTAGTGGAAAAATTAACGAATATATGTGTCAATTAATAATTCAACTCTTTTATTAAAATCATTTCCTTCAAATATGTTCAAATTGAACATTACACGAATATGATGTCAAACTGGACAAAACAAACTGTATGGCACTGGACACTTAATTCATCTAACAATAATACATATGATATTAAAGATAAATGTGTAACTTATAGCACATTCCCAGACTAGTCTAGTCAGCATGGACGGTACAAAAAGTTGTAACTCATTCAATAAATGAAACAACTGTACTTCACATTTTCAACATTGTAAAATATGCTACATTTTCATATAAGATCGACAATATTATTCTAAACACGAAATCAAAGCAGCTAAATTCACATGTACAACATTATAAGACTAGTTGCTAGGATATATCCGCACCGTTGGAAAGTAGTTGAGATTCTTTATGGAGATTATAACTATACATAACATATGAAACATTGCTAGACTAGTCAATCTGGACGGAAACTAATTATCTTACAGCACTAGATTCTGAACTGATATGAAAATCAACAATTTTGCAGTTGCCATAAAGTGATTATAACCAATTGTAACATAAACATTCTATTTTGGTTTTATCATTTTTCAGTTCTTTAAATGCAATTTTACTTACAATTGCTGAGGACTTAGCCTCAAACTAATATGTCGCACCATTTGTAGGTGCATTAATGTCAATGTCACTGTTCAGGGGGTATCATTTCGATCTGAATGTCTGCAGTAACTCCGCACAAAGGTAAGGTCATCGGGCACATTCATCTTCCAAATTAACTGTATGCCTCACTGTGGAAGTTCCTATGATCATTATTTTATGTCTAAGGCAAAATCAGGCTTGACTTAAACATTGCTTTCCTAACTTTTAAAAACAAAATTAGACAAATAAATACATGGATGAAAATGTACTGAATTGTTATTTATTTAAATATTGGTATCCAACACCGGATCTGCATGTCGTCACCGATAGCTGATTCAGCTATTTGAGTCAGTTTTGGACTGATATCAGAAATATGTTTCGGTATCGATGCATCTGAATAAATAAATAATATTAACGATAATTAATACTATACAAGTGTTGGCGCTCTGTGCAGCAGCGTGGGCGGGGCTTCAGGTCTCTTCAGACAGTTGATGATGTCGTCAGCGGGTCTTTACAGCCCTCTGCTCACTTCTGCTGCTGGATATATTAACCTTTCTAATGCATTTGCTTGCCATAAAACCTTGAATTGCAGCTGTGTTTGAAAGGTGCTGTGACATTAAATGAACCTTCTTGCCTTAAGTTCTCAAGTCACTTTAGACTCGTACTAAACCAGCAAAATGTTGCAGAAAGTAATGTTCAGGTGTTTTTAATTGAATTATTGTCTTCAGATGACCAACTCACCACCAGGTGGTGATCAGTTGACAGCTCTGCTCCTCTCTTCGCCCGAGTGTCCAAGACATACGGCCGCAAATCAAATGATACGATTACAAAGTCGATCATTGATCTCCGGCCTAAGGTGTTCTGGTACCAGGTACACTTATGAGCCACCTTATGTTCGAACATAGTGTTCGTTATGGCCAAACCGTGGCAAGCACAGAAGTCCAATAACGAAACACCATTCGGGTTCAGATCGGGCAAGCCGTTCCTCCCAATTACCCCCCGCCAGGTTTCTCCGTCATTGCCCACGTGAGCGTTGAAGTCCCCCAGGAGAACTATGGAGTCGGTAGGCGGCGCCCTTTCCAGGACCCCTCCCACCGACTCCAAGAAGGCCGGATACTCCGAACTGCTGTTTGGTGCATAAGCACAAACCACAGTCAGAGCCTTGCTCCCCGCAACCCGTAGGCGCATGGAGGCGACCCTCTCGTTCTCCGGGGAGAACTCCAACACAGTGGCGCTCAGCCGGGAGCTCGTGAGTATCCCCACTCCCGCCCGGCGCCTCTCACCCTGGGCAACTCCGGAAAAGGACAAAGTCCAACCCCTCTCCAGGAACTTGGTTCCAGGGCCAACGCTGTGTGTGGAGGTGAGTCCAACTATATCTAGCTGGTATCGCTCCACCTCCTGCACCAGCTCCGGCTCTTTCCCCGCTAGCGAGGTGACGTTCCATGTCCCTAGAGCTAGTCTATGCTGCCGGCGATCGGCATGCCCAGGCCTCCCGCCTGACCCGCCTCCCGGTCTGCATTGCACCCGACCCCGATGCTTGTCCCTGCGGGTGGTGGGTCCACAGGGTGGCTGCTCCATGCTGTTTATTCGGGCTGAGCCCGACCGGGCCCCATGGGCGAAGGCCCGGCCACCAGACACTCGCCTACGAGCTCCCCTCCTGGGTCTGGCTCCGGGAGGGTGCCCCGGTTTCCCTGGTCCGGGCGAGGTGGCTGAAGTCCGTGGGCTACTTCTCATAAGGGTCGTTTTGAACCGCTCTTAGTCTGGGCTCTCCCCTGAAACCTGTTTGCCATGGGAGACCCTACCAGGGGCTAATGCCCCGGACAACATAGCTCCCAGGATCACTGAGCCACTCAAACTCCTCCACCACGTTAAGGTGGCGATTCGCGGAGGAGGTGGATCAGTGTGTCTGTGTGCGTGTCTGTGTCTGTGTGTCTGTGTGCGTGTGTGTGTGTGTGTGTCTGTGTGTGTGTGTGTGTCTGTGTGTCTGTGTATGTGTGCATGTGCGTGTCTGTGTGTCTCTGTGTGTGTGTCTGTGTGTGTGTGTGCGTGTGTGTGTATGTGCGTCAGTGTTTTACTGTCTGATGTTTTGACAGTAGGGAGCCGGGCATTAGAAGAATTTGAACCATTTTTTCTTCTTCTTCTGCTTGTTCTTGATCTGGCTCTGAAGATCTTTTTCGGTGGCCTGAAGATCTTCGGTGGCCTGAAGGAGGGAAGACTTCTCCTGATGCCAAAGAAAACGTTCAGTTTCTGACAGATCTTCTGTCTTTTTCCGGGCTGCTTTGATCCGGTTTATCTCCGTTCTCTGTTCCTCCAGCTGGGCTTGGGACGCCTGGTTTATTTTGACTATGGAAGATTTCTCCTCTTGCCACAGTAGATGTCTGTTCTTCAGCTCATTCTCAGCCTTGAGAAAGGCTGCCTTGAGCTTACTGTTGACATCCAACTGTTCATCAACTGTAGCTTGACAGAGATTCTTAAGTATCTCCATCTCCTCCTTGGTGGTAGTTTGAACGTGACGCTCAGTGTCCAGCAGGTCCTGTGTTACTTTCAGAGCTGCTGCGATCCTGTTTGTCTCCGTTCTCTGCTCCTCCAGCTGGGCTTGGGACGCCTGGTTTATTTTGACTATGGAAGACTTCTCCTCTTGCCACAGTAGATGTCTATTCTTCAGCTCATTCTCAGCCTTGATAAAGGCTGCCTTGAGCTTACTGTTGACATCCAACTGTTCATCAACTGTAGCTTGACAGAGATTCTTAAGTATCTCCATGTCCTCCTTGGTGGTAGTTTGAATGTGATGCTCAGTGTCCAGCAGGTCCTGTGTTACTTTCAGAGCTGCTGCGATCCTGTTTGTCTCCGCTCTCTGTTCTTCCATCTGGGCTTCATGGAAAGCCTGGGCTTTTTCCAGCGTCTGTTTTGCTGCTTGCTGGTCATGTGCTCGAAAGGAAGTGATGAGACGCCCCTGTGATTGAAGATATTCACGGGTTTTTTGCTGGCGTGCTTTGAGGGAGGACCTCTCCTCTTGCCATTGTAGATTACCATTTTTCAGCTCCTTTTCGGCCTTATGAAGTGCCTCCTTGAGCTTACTGCGGAAATATAACTGTTTATCAAGAGTAGCCTGACAGAGGTCCAGCTGCTCCTGGGTGGTAGTTTGAACGCGACGCTCAATGTCCAGCAGGTACTGTGTTTCCTCCAGAGCTGCTGCGATCCTGTTTGTCTCCGCTCTCTGTTCGTCTATCTGGGCTTGATAGGAAGCCTTGGCTTGAGACAAAGCCTCGGCTTGATAGAGAGACTTCTCCTCTTGCCATTGTAGTTGACCATTTGTCAGCTCCTGCCTGGCCTTGTCAAGATCCTCCTTGAGCTGAAATACCTCCATCTCCTCCTTGGTGGTAGTTTTAGGTGGTAGTTGGTGGTAGTTGCTGGTAGTTTTAGGCAGAACGTCACGCTCAGACTCCAGCTTCTTCTGATAGTCCTTCACCAACTGTTTGTTTCTTCTCATTTGTTCCATTGCAATTGTCAAATTGTTTCTGAACCAACTTGAGTGCTGTGAAAAACTGTGAGAGTTTTCAATGTAATTGTCAAGTGTGTATGTTAATGTCTGCTCTCAAATGTGTGTGGGTATGTGTGAGGGACATACTGACTTAACATCAAAGCCACAGAATAGAATTCGTGATGAATTTTATTCTGATGATGAATTCCATTCTGATGACATCACGAATTCTGTCCATGGAGTCCTCCATGGCATCGTTACTATGGATACCAGATTGAATGTTTATCTTTGAATTTATGAATGTAATGATTTCTCATGATCCTTAAAATATGGCAAAGAAATGAAACTATATGTAACCATATATAGATATAAAAAATAAAAAATATAAATCCTCTTAAAATACTGATATAAATGATCGTGTCATGTTTTATGTAGTGGGGCAGATAGTAGATTAATCGTGCAATTTATGATACAAGCATGACATTTGGTGGAGTTGTTCTGCAGAGGTATCTGGTTAAACCTGCCTGATTGGCCATTAAAAAATCCAAGATGGCCGCTAATTGGGCCTCCCGAAAATTTGTTTTCTTAATAAAACTTTGTATTTCCCCGATTTGAATGATCTTGGTGTCTATTTGTAGGTAATAAAATATGCTTTAATAATTACCCACAACTACAACACTGGAATAATGAATGTGCTGATGTCATTGGACATTTAGTGGAAAAATTAACGAATATATGTGTCAATTAATAATTCAACTCTTTTATTAAAATCATTTCCTTCAAATATGTTCAAATTGAACATTACACGAATATGATGTCAAACTGGACAAAACAAACTGTATGGCACTGGACACTTAATTCATCTAACAATAATACATATGATATTAAAGATAAATGTGTAACTTATAGCACATTCCCAGACTAGTCTAGTCAGCATGGACGGTACAAAAAGTTGTAACTCATTCAATAAATGAAACAACTGTACTTCACATTTTCAACATTGTAAAATATGCTACATTTTCATATAAGATCGACAATATTATTCTAAACACGAAATCAAAGCAGCTAAATTCACATGTACAACATTATAAGACTAGTTGCTAGGATATATCCGCACCGTTGGAAAGTAGTTGAGATTCTTTATGGAGATTATAACTATACATAACATATGAAACATTGCTAGACTAGTCAATCTGGACGGAAACTAATTATCTTACAGCACTAGATTCTGAACTGATATGAAAATCAACAATTTTGCAGTTGCCATAAAGTGATTATAACCAATTGTAACATAAACATTCTATTTTGGTTTTATCATTTTTCAGTTCTTTAAATGCAATTTTACTTACAATTGCTGAGGACTTAGCCTCAAACTAATATGTCGCACCATTTGTAGGTGCATTAATGTCAATGTCACTGTTCAGGGGGTATCATTTCGATCTGAATGTCTGCAGTAACTCCGCACAAAGGTAAGGTCATCGGGCACATTCATCTTCCAAATTAACTGTATGCCTCACTGTGGAAGTTCCTATGATCATTATTTTATGTCTAAGGCAAAATCAGGCTTGACTTAAACATTGCTTTCCTAACTTTTAAAAACAAAATTAGACAAATAAATACATGGATGAAAATGTACTGAATTGTTATTTATTTAAATATTGGTATCCAACACCGGATCTGCATGTCGTCACCGATAGCTGATTCAGCTATTTGAGTCAGTTTTGGACTGATATCAGAAATATGTTTCGGTATCGATGCATCTGAATAAATAAATAATATTAACGATAATTAATACTATACAAGTGTTGGCGCTCTGTGCAGCAGCGTGGGCGGGGCTTCAGGTCTCTTCAGACAGTTGATGATGTCGTCAGCGGGTCTTTACAGCCCTCTGCTCACTTCTGCTGCTGGATATATTAACCTTTCTAATGCATTTGCTTGCCATAAAACCTTGAATTGCAGCTGTGTTTGAAAGGTGCTGTGACATTAAATGAACCTTCTTGCCTTAAGTTCTCAAGTCACTTTAGACTCGTACTAAACCAGCAAAATGTTGCAGAAAGTAATGTTCAGGTGTTTTTAATTGAATTATTGTCTTCAGATGACCAACTCACCACCAGGTGGTGATCAGTTGACAGCTCTGCTCCTCTCTTCGCCCGAGTGTCCAAGACATACGGCCGCAAATCAAATGATACGATTACAAAGTCGATCATTGATCTCCGGCCTAAGGTGTTCTGGTACCAGGTACACTTATGAGCCACCTTATGTTCGAACATAGTGTTCGTTATGGCCAAACCGTGGCAAGCACAGAAGTCCAATAACGAAACACCATTCGGGTTCAGATCGGGCAAGCCGTTCCTCCCAATTACCCCCCGCCAGGTTTTCTCCGTCATTGCCCACGTGAGCGTTGAAGTCCCCCAGGAGAACTATGGAGTCGGTAGGCGGCGCCCTTTCCAGGACCCCTCCCACCGACTCCAAGAAGGCCGGATACTCCGAACTGCTGTTTGGTGCATAAGCACAAACCACAGTCAGAGCCTTGCTCCCCGCAACCCGTAGGCGCATGGAGGCGACCCTCTCGTTCTCCGGGGAGAACTCCAACACAGTGGCGCTCAGCCGGGAGCTCGTGAGTATCCCCACTCCCGCCCGGCGCCTCTCACCCTGGGCAACTCCGGAAAAGGACAAAGTCCAACCCCTCTCCAGGAACTTGGTTCCAGGGCCAACGCTGTGTGTGGAGGTGAGTCCAACTATATCTAGCTGGTATCGCTCCACCTCCTGCACCAGCTCCGGCTCTTTCCCCGCTAGCGAGGTGACGTTCCACGTCCCTAGAGCTAGTCTATGCTGCCGGCGATCGGCATGCCCAGGCCTCCCGCCTGACCCGCCTCCCGGTCTGCATTGCACCCGACCCCGATGCTTGTCCCTGCGGGTGGTGGGTCCACAGGGTGGCTGCTCCATGCTGTTTATTCGGGCTGAGCCCGACCGGGCCCCATGGGCGAAGGCCCGGCCACCAGACACTCGCCTACGAGCTCCCCTCCTGGGTCTGGCTCCGGGAGGGTGCCCCGGTTTCCCTGGTCCGGGCGAGGTGGCTGAAGTCCGTGGGCTACTTCTCATAAGGGTCGTTTTGAACCGCTCTTAGTCTGGGCTCTCCCCTGAAACCTGTTTGCCATGGGAGACCCTACCAGGGGCTAATGCCCCGGACAACATAGCTCCCAGGATCACTGAGCCACTCAAACTCCTCCACCACGTTAAGGTGGCGATTCGCGGAGGAGGTGGATCAGTGTGTCTGTGTGCCTGTGTGCGTGTGTGTGTGTGTGTGCGTGTTTGTGCGTGTGTGTGTGTGTGTCTGTGTATGTGTGTGTGTCTGTGTGTCTGTGTATGTGTGCATGTGCGTGTCTGTGTGTCTCTGTGTGTGTGTCTGTGTGTGTGTGTGCGTGTGTGTGTATGTGCGTCAGTGTTTTACTGTCTGATGTTTTGACAGTAAGGGAGCCGGGCATTAGAAGAATTTGAACCATTTTTTCTTCTTCTTCTGCTTGTTCTTGATCTGGCTCTGAAGATCTTTTTCGGTGGCCTGAAGATCTTCGGTGGCCTGAAGGAGGGAAGACTTCTCCTGATGCCAAAGAAAACGTTCAGTTTCTGACAGATCTTCTGTCTTTTTCCGGGCTGCTTTGATCCGGTTTATCTCCGTTCTCTGTTCCTCCAGCTGGGCTTGGGACGCCTGGTTTATTTTGACTATGGAAGATTTCTCCTCTTGCCACAGTAGATGTCTGTTCTTCAGCTCATTCTCAGCCTTGAGAAAGGCTGCCTTGAGCTTACTGTTGACATCCAACTGTTCATCAACTGTAGCTTGACAGAGATTCTTAAGTATCTCCATCTCCTCCTTGGTGGTAGTTTGAACGTGACCCTCAGTGTCCAGCAGGTCCTGTGTTACTTTCAGAGCTGCTGCGATCCTGTTTGTCTCCGTTCTCTGCTCCTCCAGCTGGGCTTGGGACGCCTGGTTTATTTTGACTATGGAAGACTTCTCCTCTTGCCACAGTAGATGTCTATTCTTCAGCTCATTCTCAGCCTTGATAAAGGCTGCCTTGAGCTTACTGTTGACATCCAACTGTTCATCAACTGTAGCTTGACAGAGATTCTTAAGTATCTCCATCTCCTCCTTGGTGGTAGTTTGAATGTGATGCTCAGTGTCCAGCAGGTCCTGTGTTACTTTCAGAGCTGCTGCGATCCTGTTTGTCTCCGCTCTCTGTTCTTCCATCTGGGCTTCATGGAAAGCCTGGGCTTTTTTCCAGCGTCTGTTTTGCTGCTTGCTGGTCATGTGCTCGAAAGGAAGTGATGAGACGCCCCTGTGATTGAAGATATTCACGGGTTTTTTGCTGGCGTGCTTTGAGGGAGGACCTCTCCTCTTGCCATTGTAGATTACCATTTTTCAGCTCCTTTTCGGCCTTATGAAGTGCCTCCTTGAGCTTACTGCGGAAATATAACTGTTTATCAAGAGTAGCCTGACAGAGGTCCAGCTGCTCCTGGGTGGTAGTTTGAACGCGACGCTCAATGTCCAGCAGGTACTGTGTTTCCTCCAGAGCTGCTGCGATCCTGTTTGTCTCCGCTCTCTGTTCGTCTATCTGGGCTTGATAGGAAGCCTTGGCTTGAGACAAAGCCTCGGCTTGATAGAGAGACTTCTCCTCTTGCCATTGTAGTTGACCATTTGTCAGCTCCTGCCTGGCCTTGTCAAGATCCTCCTTGAGCTGAAATACCTCCATCTCCTCCTTGGTGGTAGTTTTAGGTGGTAGTTGGTGGTAGTTGCTGGTAGTTTTAGGCAGAACGTCACGCTCAGACTCCAGCTTCTTCTGATAGTCCTTCACCAACTGTTTGTTTCTTCTCATTTGTTCCATTGCAATTGTCAAATTGTTTCTGAACCAACTTGAGTGCTGTGAAAAACTGTGAGAGTTTTCAATGTAATTGTCAAGTGTGTATGTTAATGTCTGCTCTCAAATGTGTGTGGGTATGTGTGAGGGACATACTGACTTAACATCAAAGCCACAGAATAGAATTCGTGATGAATTTTATTCTGATGATGAATTCCATTCTGATGACCATCACGAATTCTGTCCATGGAGTCCTCCATGGCATCGTTACTATGGATACCAGATTGAATGTTTATCTTTGAATTTATGAATGTAATGATTTCTCATGATCCTTAAAATATGGCAAAGAAATGAAACTATATGTAACCATATATAGATATAAAAAATAAAAAATATAAATCTTCTTAAAATACTGATATAAATGATCGTGTCATGTTTTATGTAGTGGGGCAGATAGTAGATTAATCGTGCAATTTATGATACAAGCATGAAATTTGGTGGAGTTGTTCTGCAGAGGTATCTGGTTAAACCTGCCTGATTGGCCATTCAAAAATCCAAGATGGCCGCTAATTGGGCCTCCCGAAAATTTGTTTTCTTAATAAACTTTGTATTTCCCCGATTTGAATGATCTTGGTGTCTATTTGTAGGTAATAAAATATGCTTTAATAATTACCCACAACTACAACACTGGAATAATGAATGTGCTGATGTCATTGGACATTTAGTGGAAAAATTAACGAATATATGTGTCAATTAATAATTCAACTCTTTTATTAAAATCATTTCCTTCAACTATGTTCAAATTGAACATTACACGAATATGATGTCAAACTGGACAAAACAAACTGTATGGCACTGGACACTTAATTCATCTAACAATAATACATATGATATTAAAGATAAATCTGTAACTTATAGCACATTCCCAGACTAGTCTAGTCAGCATGGACGGTACAAAAGTTGTAACTCATTCAATAAATGAAACAACTGTACTTCACATTTTCAACATTGTAAAATATGCTACATTTTCATATAAGATCGACAATATTATTCTAAACACGAAATCAAAGCAGCTAAATTCACATGTACAACATTATAAGACTAGTTGCTAGGATATATCCGCCACCGTTGGAAAGTAGTTGAGATTCTTTATGGAGATTATAACTATACATAAACATATGAAACATTGCTAGACTAGTCAATTGGACGGAAACTAATTATCTTACAGCACTAGATTCTGAACTGATATGAAAATCAACAATTTGCAGTTGCCATAAAGTGATTATAACCAATTGTAACATAAACATTCTTTTTTGGTTTTATCATTTTTCAGATCTTTAAATGCAATTTTACTTACAATTGCTGAGGACTTAGCCTCAAACTAATATGTCGCACCATTTGTAGGTGCATAATGTCAATGTCACTGTTCAGGGGGTATCATTTCGATCTGAATGTCTGCAGTAAAACTCCGCACAAAGGTAAGGTCATCGGGCACATTCATCTTCCAAATTAACTGTATGCCTCACTGTGGAAGTTCCTATGATCATTATTTTATGTCTAAGGCAAAATCAGGCTTGACTTAAACATTGCTTCCTAACTTTTAAAAACAAAATTAGACAAATAAATACATGGATGAAAATGTACTGAATTGTTATTTATTTAAAATATTGGTATCCAACACCGGATCTGCATGTCGTCACCGATAGCTGATTCAGCTATTTGAGTCAGTTTGGACTGATATCAGAAATATGTTTCGGTATCGATGCATCATAAATAAATAATATTAACGATAATTAATACTATACAAGTGTTGGCGCTCTGTGCAGCAGCGTGGGCGGGGCTTCAGGTCTCTTCAGACAGTTGATGTCGTCAGCGGGTCTTTACAGCCCTCTGCTCACTTCTGCTGCTGGATGCTGGATATATTAACCTTTCCTAATGCATTTGCTTGCCATAAAAACCTTGAATTGCAGCTGTGTTTGAAAGGTGCTGTGACATTAAATGAACCTTCTTGCCTTAAGTTCTCAAGTCACTTTAGACTTCGTACTAAACCAGCAAAATGTTGCAGAAAGTAATGTTCAGGTGTTTTTAATTGAATTATTGTCTTCAGATGACCAACTCACCACCAGGTGGTGATCAGTTGACAGCTCTGCTCCTCTCTTCGCCCGAGTGTCCAAGACATACGGCCGCAAATCAAATGATACGATTACAAAGTCGATCATTGATCTCCGGCCTAAGGTGTTCTGGTACCAGGTACACTTATGAGCCACCTTATGTTCGAACATAGTGTTCGTTATGGCCAAACCGTGGCAAGCACAGAAGTCCAATAACGAAACACCATTCGGGTTCAGATCGGGCAAGCCGTTCCTCCCAATTACCCCCCGCCAGGTTTCTCCGTCATTGCCCACGTGAGCGTTGAAGTCCCCCAGGAGAACTATGGAGTCGGTAGGCGGCGCCCTTTCCAGGACCCCTCCCACCGACTCCAAGAAGGCCGGATACTCCGAACTGCTGTTTGGTGCATAAGCACAAACCACAGTCAGAGCCTTGCTCCCCGCAACCCGTAGGCGCATGGAGGCGACCCTCTCGTTCTCCGGGGAGAACTCCAACACAGTGGCGCTCAGCCGGGAGCTCGTGAGTATCCCCACTCCCGCCCGGCGCCTCTCACCCTGGGCAACTCCGGAAAAGGACAAAGTCCAACCCCTCTCCAGGAA
>JAFEUB010000012.1:15000-54700 GCA_024529925.1 Ophthalmolycus amberensis | reverse complement strand
CATGTTTACAATGTTTACTGAGGTAATAAATCAAGAGAGAAGTAGAGTCATTTTCTCATAGACTTCGATACAACCAGAGGAGTCGCCCCCTGGTGGACACTAGAGAGAATGCGACTGGTTGTACTTAACCAAGATAACATCATATAGCAATAAAGAATAGCAGGACAGAGCGTCGATGGTTTATATTAACATCTTACTGTGTATTCATCACCAAGTACGATTTCAGTTTCCATTAGTTTTTGAAAGTAAAATCGCTGCAGTGAACACGACTTTGATTAATTTATGCTTTATTCCATAGTGACAGACACAGCATACTGTACTGACAAACTGCAAACAGCTATCTGATACTAGTACTAGAGCTCTGTAGACACAGCGTCACACACGCTGCCTCCAGTCACCTCACCAGCTTATCTTCAGCCCTCACACCATCACTCCATACCCTCATTATGAGTGCTAAACTTAATACAGGCCAGTTCACCACAAAACAAGTGTTCACCTATCAAACGTCCTGCTCATCAGCAGCTCATTTCTATGCATCATCATTCATGAGGAGCTTTGCATTGACCAGTTCTGGTTGAATGTGGGCGTGTAGAGGGCGGGCTGTGAGGCTGATCCATGTGCACACATTTCCAATTTGATTTGGGATTCATCAAAACTCCAATAAACTCACTGTGCATTTGACAGACAGAACTAGCAACTAGTGAGCAACAAGCACAGTTAGCGACTACTTAGTGGACAAAGTGAAGCTGGTTTAGCAGAGCTAACAGAAGAGTGAACTGGACTTAGATCAAGTGGACAGAAACAAGAGTCCCAATGAATGCTAATGTCTGACTCTGCACTGCTAGATGTATAAATGAGCAATTGTTTGCTAACTAGGTTTAGCCTTTACATGGTAATAATATGGCAATGTAGTATTTACAGCGTGCTATGCAGGTTTAAAGTTGGTCTGAGCCTAATTTCACCCACTGCATAATTGTGAAAAATGCCAAAACAATTAAATAAATAAAGGGCAGAGACTGAGGGGAGCTGAGGAAGATGGAGTTTCTCAGTGACTGATTAACTTTCATTTTTTATAAATATTTCATGATGTAGATTAGTCCCAGCCGGTCACTCTAAGTCAGCACTGGCCTGGCCTTGACATGTTGCAGCTGAAGAGGAACTGAACACAATGTCAAATGTTTACGATGGCATTGTATCTCTCTCAGATTACAGACATTTACCACACAGCCCAAATACTGGCAGCATCTCTTATCATGGAAAACAAAAAAACCTCATGGTCTCTCTATTTCAGTGACACTGGAAACCCAGAAACATGAGTTAAATCCCCATAAGGAAAGAGAACAACAGGGATTTGAACAGGCTCAGCTGAGACCTGCAGGAAGGACTCAGCTCTTTTCCCCTTTACAGACATTAAAGGAAGTTCAAACCCAGGGTATCATCTAACTTCTGGTGGAAATTGTGGTAGGATTTAAGTAATTTACTATTGCAATAGGGGACAGAGGAGAGAATCTCACTTTGAAAAACTGATGTGAGTTTAAGGTCAGTAAAGGGAAAACAGATTGAAAAGCCAATAACTGGCTCCTGAACCAAGTTAAATGAGTCCAAACATAAACATAACTTGTGAGTAGCTATTGTGTTATTTTTTAAATCTATGGAATAATAGAATCAATCACAACCGTGGCTCGCTGTAACACAGAATGATCGTATTAAGTTGACTCCCCCCCCTGACGTCAAGGATCAAGTACTTTTAGCCGTAAAGATTCAGAGCTGTTTCCAGCTTTGAGCAACATCTAAATACTGAGTCAGAGTTTTCAGCAGGTTAGCAGCGTTACAGACATCGATTGTTCTGAAAAGGTGAGTCATCAGATGAACTGTCGCTGTCTGAGATCACATGCTTTGTGAAATGCGGGTCACCCACTCACTGGCTGTGTGGAGGAGGACCAACGCGCAGCCTCAGTGGTCCAGAGTTTCAACATGCTGGATTACTGACAGGACTGAGGTTTAGTCGTCCTCACACATGCCTGAGTGACTCAGCACCCGCTGACTTGTGACAGAGTCTGTGTGTGTGTGTGTGCGTGTGAGTGTGTGTGTGTGTGTGTGCGTGTACATACTCGGTATAGTCTCAAGTGTGTGTGAAATAGCTTTTGGAACTTCTAGTACTGTATCTTGCCATCTGTGTCTGCTGAACCTGACCTCTGGTGAGCCCTGCAGAAACATCTGGATTTGGGAAGAGGAGGGTCTGTGTGGGCCACGGTCTGTCAGAGCAGCTGTCCAGAGAGGTATCTGAACATGACCATGAGGATGTGGGAATTACATGCACCAGGGTCCATGTAAAAACATGCTCTTCATACAGTATAGATGTATTCTAGCTGGAGGATACACCAGGTGCAATCTATCAAATACTGGCCTCCCGTCTCAGACAAAAATATGTCACAACATATGAAGAAACTTTAAACACACTTCTCCTGAGTCACTTCCTCATAGCTCTGAAGCTCTGCTCAAAGTAATGCACATATCTAGCAATCGTTCGGCAAATTGTGGCAGAAAAGTGAATGAAGTGGTTGGAGAAGTTCTTGTGGGTATTTAGTCTCCACTGTAATGGAATGTGACTACAGCGTCTGTTCTTCACAAAGCTTCACGTTACCTTTCCACCATAAAGGCAGTGAGTATTTCATATTCAAAAGACAGATTTGTATGACTATTCATCTCGTTGTAGGACCTTAGAGACAAAATTGCAGCTGTGACGTTTGCATCTTATGAAGAATATTTTGACTCGTGGGGAGAGAGGAACCAGACCACACAATATCACACAGATGAGGGCCGGACTTGAGTGTTGGGAGTGATGGTGATGGTAGCTTGCTTTGTTCCATAGGGCCGTCACTTTTTCAATGAAACGGATGTTAGGTTGCTCCCTTTATTAACAGCCATATTTTCAAACGAGCCCCCAGTGATAACTGCAAGATGTTCTTAGTGCAAACCTAATTATGTCTTCACTTCATTGCATTTAGTGCTTCCTGAAATAATACAGTATGCTGGTCTACTTCACTGTTAAGACATTCCATGCTGTAGACAAGCACGTCTTGTCAACAAACCCCAGCTGTATAGATATACTGCAGCAGAGCTGGAAGCAGCCACAAACCAGCACACAGTCCTTTTCATGATGAGATGCAGACGGAGAGCGTGGGTCACCTCCAGTCTGGAGTTTCTCCGAGAATAGCAGGGAGGTACACAGTGGATGTCGGAACTGTGATGTTTAATTCCTTTACCTCGTCATGTCAGAGGAGCACGGGAAGGTGTGACAGACAGACAGACAGACAGGGGAAGTGTCTGTTTCCTATTATTCACTCCTAAATACCTCCACCTTCCCTTTGTGGGGCACTCTGTTACTGGGAAGTTCACACACATGCTGATGCTGCGGTTTGTGCTCGAATACACACGGCTGCCCAAACAGCACTGTCACACAGGAGCAAAGGCTGACACACGTAATCATCATCAACACTGACAATAGGAATCTGAGGTCTGTTGAATCTCCAGCTACTATAGAAATGTCAAGTTATCAGGTAAACCTGGAGCGCCACATGGATTACCTGAAATTATGTTTTTTTTCAGATATTTCAAAACTATTTATTTTATTTGAAACATATGAAGGAGAAAGAAATTCCATCTTTATGTTGAACAACCCCACTAGTGGCCCTGACCAGGTTTATAATACCAAATTGGAAAACTTCATTAAAGTGAAACTAATGAAAAGTTGATTTCATAACAAATAAAAAGAACTCTTGCTCAATTCAGTACACTCAGGGTGTTGTGACTAATTGGCTGCGGTGGCGAATGGAGCGCTACAATGTGTTCTTGATTAAACTTTGCTTTCTTCTTCTGTAATACTCTAGTTGTAGATTGCAGACTGCAGTTTATCTGCTGTGTTAGTACTTGTGCGATATTAAAGATCTAGCCTATTGTTTTGTGCCGTTTCATTGTGTCAATCTTTGCGGTAAGAACCATTCCATCTCCAGCAGTCCAACCACACTGAGACTACCACCTGTGTCTACTGTGACCCCTCATCAACATGTGGCATGGCATACTAATACCCACAAAGAAACCAGAAAACACCCATACTGGCTCCAACTCAGGGCTTTTGCTGCTAGAGTCTTACATGTACCAGACCCAGCACCACTAGCTTAGGGCGGCTACTGTTAGCTCCTTCCATTCAATTCAATTCAAATGTAGAAGTTATCGCGACACACTTTCATGTAGAGCAGGTTGACACCGTCCTCTATTACAGGAATGTTATTTGTATTTATTGTTTACCTAACTCAGTTACTGACATGACGGAGTCAGTTCACTGCATTTATGACTCTTTACCACTTGTGCTACTGACGTAGTATATTCAGCAGCTCTCTTTAAACACAGAGTTTGACCAATCTTTTACTAGAGCTTTAGATACTGATAAAGTTAAGTGTCTATCTCTATGAACATAACAGCTGAAACAATAAGTTGATTAATCAGGCAGTCAAGCAGAAACTATTAAAATAAAAGATTCATATTCAAGCCATTCTTTTAAAGCAACAGTTTCAAATTCAAGCTACTTAATTGTGAGAGCTGCTTTTCTTCGTCATATTTGATAGTGAACTGAATCTGTTCCATAGAGCCACCTTGGGCTTTGTGAAGTTCATTGACAGTAGTTTGTAGACTCCAGTGACGCACTCAAACAAGGACACCAACTAAACTAGAAACTCTTGAGAGCAGCATAACTACATTTCATCACCACAGTTATCAATAAGCGAACCTCTTTCCCCGAAGGTCTGAGGCTGAGCCGCGAGTTCCCAACTCAGTGGGTGTTTAGGCCTCATGTGAGAAATACAGCCAGGGAGAAGCTTCTCACATGTAGGCTTGGCCGCTAACTACTAGACCCAGAGAGAAGAATGTGTCAAGATATGGCAATGCTGAGTGAATGGAGGAGGAGAGAAAGAATGAAACAGTCCCTGGAGGGAGATAGTGAGACAGGGAGAGGGGAAGAGAGCGATGGGGGATGTGGACCGTATTTTATTTGGGAGACATTGTTTTGGTTTGGGTAGATGTGGGAGCCTGAAGCGAAGCCATTCTCAGATGTAGAGACACTTCAGACACTCAGAGAGGAGGAGGGGGGCACATGCATGTAAAGCACGCACTCAGTCACACATACTGTACATACGCTCACACACGTAATTACCGTCTGTGAGTGTGTTTGTGAGTGTGTGCAGGCTCCAGTGGCCAGTACAGCTAACAAAGCCTGTTCTGTTACCCCCCGCCCTTTATGTGAATATCTCAAGCCTCGTTCGTCTCACTGCCGCTCCTCCAAGCTTCTGCTTCAGCAGTATGCCGGGACTCAGACAGCACCACTATGACACACTGAGCACTGCGTATGAAGGAGCGTGCCCTCCAGTGTGCAGATCTGATCTGTACAGGCCTGCTTATGTTCTCAGGATCAGATCTGGCAGCATGTCTGTCCTCTGTTCTGCTTTCCACTCCAGTCCTAAACTCTACTCTGCAGTAACTCTGCAGTAATGCACCGATCCGACCTCGTCAGTCCCGATGCTGATACCTGGGCTTTGGGTATCAGCCGATACCCAGGTATCTGATCTGATACCAGTGTTTACTAAGCTGGATGTCTCACTGTGTGGAAGAGACTGGAACTACTCCTTAATGTGTAAGGCATCATCAAGAAAACAGAAATAGAAATTCCAGTATATAATGTATGGAGTATATAACCATAGAACGGAATTGAATAGATCGGCCCTTTTGTCACCGATACCCAGTCCAGCTGTTTGAGTCAGTATCGGCCTGCTATTGATATCGGTGCATCGCATAAAGTAACTCATGCTAAGTCAACAGCCACTGCAGGACAACGCAGTAAAGTCTTCAAAGCCCGACTGCTTCACTCAGCTGGTAAATCAAAGTTTTGAAACTCCACTTGTCCTGGCTGGATCCTGTAGTCAGTTCAGTGTGTGTCCTTCAAAACACGTCCCCTCTTATAAATAGATGCAGCCTAATTATTGAGTGCGCATGCCAGTGGCTAAGACTGTATTCATGTTGGCAAATATAGACTGGTAGACTTCTGTGGTTACATTGATCTGGGTTTTTTCACCTTACCCTCCAAACGTATGGACCCCATTCTTCAAGCTTGTTATAAGTTATGAATCACATATGTTAATATAGGGATCCTTCTGATTTATGTTTATTGTACATCAAGATCTCACACATGAGTATCCAGATGATGGAGCTCTGCTGGTTTCATCAACATGTGACCTCCAAGACGCACTGGAGCGGTTCACAGCAGAGTGTGAAGCATCCCGGGTTGAGACACGGTACTCTGCCAGGAAATGGTGGATTGGGAACTGAGTTGTCGCCAAAGTGAAGAAACTATAAATATCTCAGTCTTGTTCCAGTGAGGGTAACATTAGCATCAGGTCAAAGGCAGGTCAGTGGTAATGTAGGAGTTGTATAAAAACTGTTGTGGTGAAAGAGGGAGCTAACCATGCAGGCCAAGTTCTTCATGTTTCACTTGTTATACAGTTCCAACCCTCAACTGTGGTCACGAGACCAAAATAATAAAATCATTGACACAAGAAACAGAGTGGGATTTAAGTGTGTAGCATTTAGTGGGATCTAATGGCACAAATGGAATTAATAAGTATGTTTTCTTGGTGTATACATTACAATTAATATCTACATATGGAGCAGGTCCTCTTCACGGAGCTGGCCACCATGTTTCTACATTAGCCAAGAACGGACCAACCGAACACTGGCTCTGGTGTTAGCTTTCCAGCGAGCAGGGGAAGCACCTGGCTGTGTGCTGGAGGCTCTGACCCCCAGCATTCCACTACAGGGATTATGCCAGGTAACCCCCCCCCCCCACACACACACACACACGCACACTCGCTCTCAGCTCTACAGTTTCATAATAAACACAGCTGACGCTCTACCAGGGGAAGCATACATGAGACAAAGGTTCTCTATCATTTACAGCTAATAGTGCTGTAATGCTTACAGTAGTTCCCTAGAGAAACAATACATGATGCTATAATAATCGTAATCATGTGAGCCCAACATTAAAATGAGGGAAATTTACTTCAAATGAGTGGCATTTTCAAGTGTCTTCACTGCACAGTACCTGGCAACCTGCACTCAACCTATTTCCTCCACATGAAGGAGTCAGGGTCTCCCTGCTGGTGGCCCCGGGCAGGACCAGCTGCAGGGCTTCTATCACACGGTAACGGCCGTGTTGATACTTCAAACACTTGTAGGGGAGTTCTGATTTGTTATGGGAATGTCATATTTAGCCCAATACATTGTGTGTAACTGCCCTCTGATCAGTTGTTAAAGGCTATAACCCAGTGTGTGTCACCAATGAATTCAAGATGGCGTCAGCCTCAATGTCTATTGAGTCTCTCCGGTCCCTGTTTATATGGAAACCATATATACCATTATATGGCTGCAGTTGTCTTCATTATCAGTCAATCTGTCTTTTTCTGATTTATCATTTGGTGTACGTGTCAGAAAACCCACAGCCTCGCCTCAATATGACGATATATGGGGAATGAGACAAAAACAGACGAGTCCTTCTCCCCAGAGCGGTTCAGCTTGTGGCAAAGCAATAACTAATGATAGAGTTGCTGTTGCTGTGTATCTGTGATCACACACAATACTGTCTTAAATGCTATAGTCAGAGAGCGTGCGCCCACTACAATGTGTCTCCATGTGTTCATGTCCCTCAGTCTGTTGTGCCTGCTCTGTAAAAACCAGCCTAATGATGGAACCTTGCATTTACATTCCAGGTATTTGTGATATTTATTTTGTCTTATTGACAAGATGCCAGTATTGCAGTGCCTAAACTATTACATTAATGGCTAATGAGCAACTGTTGAATGTTTACATTTTAAAAATACATTCGATTTTTGTTTTCCCAGCTGTACGTATCAAACCGTGATCCCGAAACCTTTGTACTTACAGAGCCATGACTTTTGTGTACCATTAGTACTCAAACGTACTCAAACATGTGACTCGATTATTTTGACTTAGTATTTGAGGTTCTGTCAAACTTTCTCATAAGTCAGAGTTCTGATCGAGTCACCCTTATGAATAAAAAAAAAATCGATTTTGACTCAGTAGCTCATTTTATTTACTACATTTTCATTCTTCTTAACTTTTCTATTTGTTTCCTGGCAGGATTGAGCTTCAATCGAAAACCTGAAAGCCTTCTTAGTGCTAGTGCAGACCAGTCTTCATACATGTTTTGGATTAAGTTGTCCAGTGAATTAAGTCCATGAAAATCCATTTATGAGTGTCAGAAAGATCCCCTCTTTGACATGCATAACAACTGAAGTGTGTCTTAATGAGGTGAAGCTAAAAGGTGTAGCACAGTAATAAGACATTACTCCATGGAATGATGAGTAACAATAACACCGAGCCAGACTCGGTCACGAGGAGCTTCACAGCATCGAAACATCTGCCTGGAAACAGTGATGAGAGCTCCAAACACTGCTGGCTGGCCTTCTGTTCAAGCCAACAGGCTGATTGAGTGAATGAGTCCATTCATTTGCTTATAACAGCTCGCAGACATTAAAACATCAGTGTGTGTATTTGGACAATATGTTCTTTAGAAAGAGTAACCAGGCAGAAAGTTACTGAGGGCTTTCAGCTGCTGCTTTGACTCCCTTTTCTTCTTCATGCTTTCCTTTCATTTCCTCCTCATTAGGTGAACAGTGAGTGCTAATAGGCCAAGCACTGATATGACTCACTGTCATTATGAGTCATGATGCTCTGGTGCATGGTGGTCATAATTACTGGAGATGAGAGAACAGTCCACACTACTCACTCTCCTTTTATATCTGATGTCCACTGAGAAAAGTCGTCTCAGCGTTCTGTCTCAAAACATGACCTGGAAGGAGACAATGAGAGCGATGACCTCATACATACTGTACGTATCAGTGGGAGAGTAGCCAACAATTGTACTCAAGTAAAAGTACTGTTACTATGGAAAAACAAGTAGCCAAGTACAAGTTAAGGTAGTAGTCATCAAAATACTTTAGAGTACAAAAGTATTTCCTGAAAAGATGACTTGAGTAGCGAGTAACTTAATTTTCTTAGATGAGGATATGACTGGAATTATTTCCTCAGATGAAGTTAAACAAGTAATCACATACCTGTATTTATTTGTGATGAAATGATAAGTCATGATCTCCTGTAGCCTGTCACTAACATAGCAGATAATATCATGTATCTCTCAAGTGTGATCAGAACATATAATATTTATATTATACTCTATGAAGTACATTAATAACATTCTGTGCTTGGTGTATTATACATAGATTGCTGCAGTCCTAAAACCTGCACTGCACTTCCAGTTCACTAGAACACCAGTCTGCCTTCAGCTTAGTGCTGACGTGAAGTCATGTGACTGTCGTGTAGTTATATTAAAGCCTAACCAAGCGTTTCTCATTAATTACCTTGACCCAATAGACTTGCTCAGGTGGGTGGGCTGGCTGGCTCCCTCCAGGCGCTTCTCCTCCGCAGCGGTGCTGTACTTCAGCTCCAAAAGTGAAGGCGGCCACCGCTGCTTCCCGGGGCCGTGAACTTAGGGCTCACTGCGCCATCTATTCCTGTGGGGAGTGACGGAGCCCCCTGTTCTCAGTGTGACTGTTAACCGGGGCGGACTTTCCACAGTGCGCCATCACCATTCATATTTATACAACCAATTTCTTCATGATTAAATTACACTAGATCACAGTGTTAAACTACAAGTAGAATTAGGGTTACAAGTAGTCCTGTTTTCAAAATGATACTGAACTAAAAGTTAAGTATCAGCATCAAAACATAGTTAAAGTAAAGTACACTCATTATGCTGAATGGCCCATATTTACAGTAGGCCTATATCATTAGATTATAATTATTAATGCATTGAAGGGTTCAGCACTGTGGTGTTGTAGCTGGTAAAGGTGGAGCTCGTTTTAATTTCTTTATATACTTAATAATTAGACTGACCACTACGAATACATCATAGTTTATTGGTTGATTTATATTTTGTATTAAGAATCTGAATCTGTGAAGTAGCCTAACTAGTAACTATATTGTCAAATAAATGCAGTGAAGGTGAAAGTGCAATATTTCCCTCTGAGATGTAGTGGACTAGAAGTATAAAGTTACATACAATGGAAACACTCACGTTAAGTACAAGTACCTCAAAATTGTACTTAAGTAGAGTACTTGAAAGCCTAAATGTACTTAGTTACACTCAAGCGTTCCAGTGTAGATGTCAAGTAGATGTCCTAAGTCCTGGTTCCCATCACAGACAGACAGACACAGCTCTGTCTCTTATCAGATGAATCATTCAGGGCAAATAGGAGATATTGTTGTGATGTGTTATTATTCATTCATTGTTAGACACAGGTGTGTTCACTTCTTCACTTTGTACTGAGGAAGATCATCTGTGGTTGAAACATGATACCAGTCTTTGTTATTCCTCTCTATCTTTCTGTCTCTCTTCAGGCTCCACTAAGCATGACTAGTTAAATGTACACCGTTAGCTTGGCTCCTTGCAGTACGACAGAAAGCAGTAGTAGTTTTGTAGCATCATATACTGCGTGTATATTGCATTAAACTTATCAGCAATAACACAACAGACACAATCACTGTTAGCACGGTTCTCTGAAGGACTGACTTCAGACCAGAGCCCGCTGCACTGTTAATCTGTTGGGAACCATTAGCTGCTAGTGCTATTTGAAAGCCATAACCTATGAACAGCTCATGAATCATAAAAGAATAACTAAATAAAAGGGGCGCAATGTAGGGCTGGGCGATATGGAGAAAGTCAAATATCACAATATTTTTGACCAAATACCTCAATATAGATATTGTAGGGTTGACTATTGGTGCCATCACAAAATATTTACAAATAAGTAATCAGTAATGTGGGCATAACGACGAAGTGACTAAGTTTAATACCAAGAAAAGACAAGACTTAAGTCATATTACGATATTATGATATCCAAAATCTAAGACAATATCTAGTCACGATATCGATATATATTGTTAACTCCAAGCTCGATAGATCTATCCAAATGTAACAGAGCAAAAGTATTCTCTAACAATCTACTCTGGTAAGAGTAAAAAATATGCCACATTAAAACTACTCGAACAAATACAATTTAGTAAAATAAGTAACTTGAGAACATTTAACGGAGTAAATGTTACTCGTCACTACACACCTCTGTGTATATCTGAACAATCAGCAGCTAATATTTGACAGCAACTGTGCAGAAACCCTCATCTCACATAAAGGAATAGTTCATTGTGTTTTGGAATACTCTAAAGCAGTGGTCGCCAAACTTTTTAAGCCCAAGATCCCCGACCTCTGCCTTGGTGACAGGGAAGATCTACCTATTGAGGCGTTGAGAGAAAAAGATTGTCCAGACCAAGGGCGTTTCTAGGATTCAAAGA
This sequence comes from Ophthalmolycus amberensis, assembly GCA_024529925.1. Classification (NCBI taxonomy): domain Eukaryota; kingdom Metazoa; phylum Chordata; class Actinopteri; order Perciformes; family Zoarcidae; genus Ophthalmolycus; species Ophthalmolycus amberensis. The sequence continues at coordinate 43,225 of JAFEUB010000012.1, read as the reverse complement.
AAGGGGGACGTAGCCCTAAGGGGAGTGCGGCATTTTTGTACGGCATGTTTGCAATTTTTTTTGGGGCCTATTTGGGGCTGCGAAAATCCATTGTTTCAGACAGTTCATAGATTGGTTCATTGGACAGTTCATAGATTGTTATTTTGCTCTGTAGTTTTGCTTGCATTCAGTATATGATAACACAAGAGACAGAATTTCAGGGTCACAGTGAAATTTGACAACACAAATATGAACTTTTCTCAAATAAAGAGAGATAAATAATTTTCCTGCATGTAAAGGAAAGACGGATAAACTAGCTTTCATATCCGCATCACTCCCAAATCCTAATTCTTAAAGGGACCGCACACAATGGATGGAGAATGGACCTGACAGTGTCAACTTTTGACTTGTTTACTTGTTTTATTATGAGCAGAAGGGAATAAGATTTTGATCAACATTTACATCAATTTTGTTGTCCGTGTAGTTTTTATATACCAGTGATATTTTATGCTTATTTGGACACTATCACTGAGATAAAGATGAACTAGTTCAGTGTCAAATATACCATTCAATGGAGAGAAAAAAACATGAATATCAAAAATAAAAGAACACATTTCAAGTACATCTTAATTATTGAATGATAAATATTGTATGATGGGCTGAAATGGAAGGCACCCAATGCATTCACTATAACCAAGTCAAACTAGGATTACAATGTACAGAGAAAAACACTACAGGACGAGATCCGGACAGGACTTTCCGCTTTGACATGATTTTAATCAGTCTGAAGTTGCTTTCGCGTTGCCTGTCGATTGTGCACACGTCTCTTCAGTTGCATGCCCTTATAAGGAGCTGGTGGGGCGTTTCTGTATGCAAATCTAGGTGCACGCGATTTAAGAATCCTCATTCGGGGGAGCACACTGTGCTCCCCCGAATGAGGAAGTGCACTTCGGCTGTGTAAGAACCCATTTTCAGGCGGAGATCTTTTCTGACGTTGGTCTTCCGAAGTCCGTAAGAAAACATTTCAGAAGACACTTCAGAAAATGTTCGAGAATGAGGCCCAATGTGTTTCTGAATTTATTTTTATTTTATTTTGGAGAGCGACAGGGAAAGTCTCCGAGATCGACCGGTCGATCGCGATCGACGGGTTGGCGACCACTGCTCTAAAGCTTTCTTTGCGAGATTTAGAAGATTGGTTCCACTCTCGTGTCTCTCCGCTCAATGGGGAACAGGGAATCTTTTGGTTTTGAAGAGGAACTATATATATCATCTCTTTCTACATGCAAAATACAGTTGGTAAAGTGCAGTGAGTGTTGGACAAAGTGTAGTGCGATGCACCAGGCAGCAACAGGTTGTGAATGATTCATTCTGCTTAGAAGAATGGAGCTGTTTGTAGAACAAAGCCACAACACTGAGGATGACTACAGCAACAGATCAGAGCTGCATTGTTCACTGGGCCAGTTATACAAATCCCTGTCTGGGTGATTTATGATCGTTTACGATTGTGAAAGTGAAGCGGTGGGCATGATTTCCTTACAGCGCCTCTCTGGACTTCAATAAAGTACCAGCATGAGGAAATAGAGAAGTGTTCCTTTGTTTCACCATCAGTCATATCATTGTGACATCCTACACAATATGCCTCATCAACCTACCGATGACACACTCCAAGAGAACTGAAGAAACCCCCCAGTTCCGTTATGTGTGATTGAGCCTACGTGAAGTAGGAGTTGAATCTCTTATTTCCAGATTAACGAATGAAATATTTACTGATGGCCCAACCCATCACCACCCGTCACTGTTCTATCTGTATCGACCCCTCACTGTTCTACCTGTATCAACCCCTCACTGTTCTACCTGTATCTATAGACCTGTCACTGTTCTACCTGTATCGACCCGTCACTGTTCTACCTGTATCGACCCCTCACTGTTCTACCTGAATTGACCCGTCACTGTTCTACCTGAATCGACCCGTCACTGTTCTACCTGTATCGACCCCTCACTGTTCTACCTGAATTGACCCGTCACTGTTCTACCTGAATCGACCCGTCACTGTTCTACCTGTATCGACCCCTCACTGTTCTACCTGTATCTATAGACCCGTCACTGTTCTACCTGTATCTATAGACCCGTCACTGTTCTACCTGTATCTATAGACCCGTCACTGTTCTACCTGAATCGACCCGTCACTGTTCTACCTGTATCTATAGACCCGTCACTGTTCTACCTGTATCTATAGACCCGTCACTGTTCTACCTGTATCTATAGACCCGTCACTGTTCTACCTGAATCGACCCGTCACTGTTCTACCTGTATCTATAGACACGTCACTGTTCTACCTGTATCTATAGACCCGTCACTGTTCTACCTGAATCTATAGACCCGTCACTGTTCTACCTGAATCGACCCGTCACTGTTCTACCTGAATCGACCCGTCACTGTTCTACCTGTATCTATAGACCCGTCACTGTTCTACCTGAATCTATAGACCCGTCACTGTTCTACCTGAATCTATAGACCCGTCACTGTTCTACCTGTATCTATAGACCCGTCACTGTTCTACCTGAATCTATAGACCCGTCACTGTTCTACCTGTATCTATAGACCCGTCACTGTTCTACCTGAATCTATAGACCCGTCACTGTTCTACCTGTATCTATAGACCCGTCACTGTTCTACCTGAATCTATAGACCCGTCACTGTTCTACCTGTATCTATAGACCCGTCACTGTTCTACCTGAATCTATAGACCCGTCACTGTTCTACCTGTATCTATAGACCCGTCACTGTTCTACCTGTATCTATAGACCCGTCACTGTTCTACCTGAATCGACCCGTCACTGTTCTACCTGTATCTATAGACCCGTCACTGTTCTACGTGAATCGACCCGTCACTGTTCTACCTGTATCTATAGACCAATTTAGCCTTTATCTAGCTCAGCATCAGTTTTAGAAAGTGTCCATGCATGAGATGACAGAGTAGATGAACATGAGGTCTGGTTTTAATCTCCATGAGATTAAAACCAGACCTCATGTTCATCTACTCTGTCATCTCATGCGTGTCCTCTCCAATAGGGCTGTAACGGACACATTCTGTATTATCTATTCATATGAGTGTGACGTTGGACCTTGGAAGCAGTAGTTTGTGAATGCATTGTGAATGTTTATCACATATACCAGAGCTCAATGTGACATCTTATAGCCTGACTGATGATGAATTTGGAGGCTGATATTGATATTGAGTTGTTTTTTATTTAAGACTACAATACTTAGCGATTGGAACATTCTGCAGTTAAAAAATAAACTTGCAAAAACTATGTGTTGCACCACTGCCCTAAAATGACCAAAGACAGTCTCTTATTGGCTCACATTGACACCAATACCGTTACATCTAATATCGACCGGTCAATACCTCATCTTCAAAATGTCTTATTTACCGCGATATTCAATTCCCAGCTCAGTAAATCAGAGAAAAGCTGCAAATCCTCACAATTGTCATGTTGGAGCCTGCGCAAGTTTCACATTTTTGTTGGGAAATCAACAAAATAGTTGTTGATTTACTTTCTGTTGGTGAGTAAACTGCTAATCTTTTCAGCTTTCCATCCGAGGCGGACCTGTACTGTTTTTTTAAGAATGATAATATTATTGGTATTTGTAAGTAACAAGTATCCAATAATAATGTATTGGCTAATATCTATTCTATATCTTTTTTTCTAATACACAAACACTTTACATTCAGCATATATATTTTTTGAAATTTGACTGAGGAAGACTGGAACCAATTCTCTACAGAACAGAAGTCGTTTGTTCTCACATTCAGAGTGAAGACGTGAGACTAATAGCTCAGCCTCCTGCCGGGCCCTCTTGGATACAAGCTGATTATAACTAACTGTCAGAATACTGGGTGATGATGTCACCATCTGAACCACAAACGCAATCATTTTGATCACAGAGCCAAACACCAAAGAAACACCAAAGAAAGAAATACAAAGTGGGAGACCTTTATGAGTTTCAACAGCCGAGAGTCTGGGGCTCGGTGCGGGGGAGGGGGGGGGGGGAGACCATGAGCATTCACTCGCACAGAGAGGAGACCTGAGGATTTCACTGGAATGTGTGTGGAATGAGGAAGTGTGCAGCCACTGGGCCGCTCAGCCAGGCAGAGAGCTGACTGCTGGGAAGGTTAGTTAATCTGACCAGCACAGCACGAGAAACCCATTTATTAGTGCGTCTGTCAATGCGCTCTTTATGTGTCCAGTTACAACCTTCTACCCTGCTCACTTTGAGTGTGTGTGCGTGTGCGTGTGTGTGTGTGTGTGTGTGTGTGTGTGTGTCAGAGACAATTTCGAAAATAAAAATATTGCTTTTCATAATTAAAAAAAAAACATTTTTAAAAGTCAACGTGACCTTATCAATTCAGATCAAACTAAGACTTACTCCAAATAAGTAATACGAAGTGTTGTTTTTCTTACCTCCAGGACCTGGACATAGCTCGAGGGAAACCATCCTCTGGCTCCATCCCGCTCTCCTTCCCACCAGCCTCCGGGCAGAGCCTGGACCACCTGAATAATGTCCCCGGCCTCGAAGCCCAGTCCCTGCTGGTGCTGCTCCCCGCTGAACGGGTACAAACTTCTGCAGTACGATCCAGACATCGCCAGCGCTACTTCTCTCTCACACGCGCAGTGATGATGACACTCCGCTCCTCGGCACCAACAAGTCTAACTTTGTGAGTGAAGTGAAAGTTTGAGTCCGGTGCTGGTCTCAGCTCGTAGAGCAGCGAAGCGGAGCGAAACTTGTGTGAAGCTGGTGAACAGGTTCTCCTCCTCAGCGCTCTGCTCCTCCAGCTGCACGCTCCGTACCGTTCGCTGCAAGAGCAGCGTCAAGCTCCACGGAGCGAGAGGGGTGGAAATGGATGTCTCATAAATCTCACTTCAAAATAAAAGCACAACGTGTTGTAAAGTTTGTGAACGGGACAGGCTATGTTGTACGCGCTTTTATTTTGCCAAGCAACTTTTCAGTGACAAGAATGAACTTTTATGGTCAACATTTAAAGGTATTCTCAGTAGGCTACTACCAGCTACTACTACTACTACTACTACACATTACCATTACCTGGCTGTAGTACCTGTAGTAGGCTACCTATATTACCTATACCTGTATTACCTGTATTACCTCTAGTACCTGTATTACCTGTAGTACCTGTATTACCTGTAGTGGTAACCTACTAGGCTACCATAAAGATGAGCCTGTAGCAATGGCAGTAAACTTAGCACATAGCAATGTGTTTGTTAATTTTTCATATCTATCAGTGTTAAAGTGTTTTGTCACACATTTACAAACTGCCGATACCAGTGTGTTAATTGTGCTATATAAATGTATACTATAACTATGAATTTATAGTATCATAATTATCATGAAGAACTGACAGCTCCCATCCTAAATCATATGTAATAATTATTACTAATGGTTTAGTAACATCTATATTTTTTTCCTGGCATGTGATTTGTATGGAACTGCGCTTTTTAAGTTTTAGTGTATAAGATTCTACCGGAAGTTCTGTCTGTTATTATAATGGACTTAACTTGCAACTGTTGGAATCTGCAGCTCCCCTTCATCTCTTCTTTACTTTATCATACACTCATTGTATATGATGATGACGATGATGATGGTGGTGATTTAATGTCGAAACCATTTCATAATTTGCTCTCATGGCCTCATTTATATTAGTAAAAGTGATTAAACTGTTCATTTAATATTGGTTTATTTATTCAGTTTTTTTACATTTTAATTTCATTTTTAATTTTTTTTCTGAGGACCTCTGTAACTGTTTGTTTTACTGCATATAGGATATAAGACAACGGTGATGATGATGATGATGATGATTATATAATCTAGTTTGTCAAACAGAACTAATTCACAGAATAAAGTAAGAGTGTAATAATCACACACAGTCCTCTCTAAAGCCTTCGTTGTCATGTTATTTAATAAGTGAAGACTTGTTGATGGAATCTCATTTTGTTATCTTATTCAAACATTTCATTTTAAGTGAAGCAGCTTTGAGCCAAAGTGGAACATGAATTTAGCCCAAAGCACCTAAAAGCTAAAGGTTTCCTCATTTGGCCTGTTGCTTGGTATCGTGACACATCTCTGTTTATTTATAAGGACCAATTCAAGCCACAGAGAGACATCACAGATGGTTTATTAATGTGGCTGCAACAAGGCTCAGATACTGATTGGATGGAATCAATGAGAGCAATCACAACATGATGGTGTTTTTCATATTACCAAAATTACCAAAAGGTGGTGCTATCATCGCTCACTAAACCATATATGGTTTATACCATATATACACTTCCCATCAACCATATATGGTTTAGTGAGCGATGATACCACCATAGTTAATGAAACTCTCATTAGTTCTCCCGCATGAGAGGCATCATGAGGGAAACAGACTCATCACAAGGTGTCAAACAGGAAAGGACTGCACTAGAAACAGGAGTCAAATGCACAGAGCACGAATAAGTCAACAATCACACAGTTCTCTGTGGATTTTGCATTTTGCACATGAGGCATCAATGTGCAAATGTGTAGTAAAAAAAATGTTTTAAAAAAGGCAGCAGCTGTAGAGACCCCATCTGTTAAATAAACTACACTTCCCATAATGCTCCTTGACCCTCCCTGACGCTATAATGAGTACACTGATCTTGATGTATGAAGTCAATGCAATGTCTCTTTAAAATAAATGTATACAACAATCTAAGACTGAAAAGTAAAATGTCGTTGGTTCAATAACCCCTGGAGCGATAAATCGCATTGCTCATTACACACTTAGGGGCCCTTGAGCGAGGCCCTTAGCAGAAATGCCTGCTCACTTATTTGAGTGTAGAAAAACAGAAATAAGCATATATATTGTGCATTTATTATTTAAAAAAAGATAACTGGAATACAACATACATTATAAACATCTACCATATAAAAACAAAGCATAAATAGTAACTATAACATGTCCCTAAATTTTGATTTTAAAATGTTTTGAAAGATGAGAAAGCACTATAATTTTTCCTAAAAATGTTAAATATACAGCCATGCTTATTTATCTTCATAATAAGGATATCAAGAACAGTGAGTATTTAAACCTTACATATTTGATCTACTGGTAAAGTGGATGCTGGGTGTTAGAAGGTAAACTGCACAGTGATGTGTGCATGCCTGGACCTCAGCGAGGTGCCTCTGTCTCCATCAGATGGAGCAAGAGCTCCAAGAGGAAGTGAAAAAAGAGAAACACCTTTCACTGCTGCTCAGAACAAAAGTTAAGATAAAACCCAGCATCTTCTGAGCTGCGGTACACCAGTAACGTCATACAGTCACTCTTCTCTCTTTTTCCTCCAACCATATAAAGGTCACACTGGAAGGCCTTCAAATGTTTCTCTCAGTCATCTGCCCAAAGGCAGAGCAGGATGTTCAAACTGTCCTCTGCTCACCTCTTTTACTGGCTCCCACACCAGCAAGCGTTCCAAACTAGCACTGCTCACCACGCTTCAGAAGACCACTGCACCTTGAGTGCCGCAGGTGGTGGAAACGGCTTTGAGGTTCCTCCTGGATGAACCTCTTGTTGAGGTCAGGACTTCCCAGACTGCACGCTGCTCTGAGAGACGGGGCTGGGGCTGCCAGCAAACAGACTGGCAAACAGCTGGCTGACGCAGCAGCTACTTGCTTCTGTCTGAATACATCGTTTACTAGAGCTCGCCTCCTGTGTATGTGCACATCAGTGGTCCGAGACATAGTCAAAGCCATTTACAAAACCTTCCACCTCATAGACTTTGATGAAAGCTTGGTCACAGCTAGAGAGCGTCGTCTGTGCCATCCAGGACATGGACCACAGAGTACAGTGTGCTGTGTATAACTCGGCTCTTCATCAGCTCTTTACTGAGAAAGTGTGGTGACTATGTTCTATCCTTATAAAACATGCTGAACATTATTGACTTTTGTAAATGTATTGTTTACAGATGGAATTATATTTACTTGATTTACTTAAAAGATGAAAGTTGCTCTAATCAGTATGTTGTTATTGACAGTGGATCAAATGAGTATGTATAATATGAAAGGTGCTGCTCGTAGTGATGGACCCACAGAGGAATATTAAATAACATTAACATATTTTTTGAGGTCCTTTCAGCTCTAAAGAGCATTTCAGCCTCTTTCACTTTACTGTTGTGTTTCAGTCTCTCAGTGCTAATCACCCTGCTTTCAGCCAAAACCATATGTACAACCCACTGTACATTACTTTCTCAGCACCAAACAGCGGACAGACAAAGATAGCTATCAGCTACTGAACTTGGTGGAGCATTTTGCGGCAAACACACGACTCCAAAATAATGCTAATGTTGCTTTGTGTCTGCTGGAAGAAAGGGTTGTTAGCAATACCAACTCTCCTCCAGGTGTGTCTGCAACGACTACTGCTGTGTTGTGTGATTGAATGAATACAACCCACAATTGGCCAACCCCCAGTCTAGACACCAATGGCGCCGTAAAACACACTCAAAAGAAAGTGGCGATGTAATCGGCTTAAAGTCCTTGTATATGTCACATCATACAATCTTGTTAGAAACTAAATGAAATATTATTTTCAATATTCTGTCTGCCTGAGTAGCAGCGGCTGAGTTGCAGTAACACAAAAGTGATCTGTTACGGCAGTGTAGCCGCTAGCAGTTAGCAGAACACACCGTCCTTAACAGAGCAGCGGCCCAGAGCAATGCAACTGTGTGTGTCCTGGTAGCTCTGTTAGCTGTTGGGGGGTTGGAGACTAGTGGAGTCACTAGTGGCCGGCCCCTACCAGCCAGGGACCGATTAAGAGCAGCGAGTGAAGAGTCAGCAGGCAGTTAATGGCAGTATAAAACCTTCTTGTCCTGGTGCTCTGTAGTGAGTTAAAATAGCCCTGATCTGTATTCATCCCAAAATACTCTAATAAAGGCTGCTGTCACTAGTGCATTTTCAAAGTTAGGCCCATAAAGATTCTTTGTTGACATTACTCACCCTTTGTCTTCAAAGGATATACAGAACACAAATCAAATGTCACCCTGTGACAAATGATACAAGAAAAGTATTTTCCAGGTGTGTCATGAAATTCTTTGAAGAAGCTGAACCCTCTTTTGGCTCTTTCTCCCTCCATGCTTCTTCTCTTGTCCGGGGGAGCCACCTAGCTGCTGTTCTAGATACCAGAACCCTGGGTGAGCTGAAGCACAGTGACAATGATGGAGATATGAGAAATATCTGGTATGAATTTAATGGATTCATTTTATAGTGTTACTAAAAGTCACCTGGTTTTTGAAAATGTAGAAACTATAAAACGACATGCATTAGATGTACAGCCCAAAATGGATATTAAACATACACAGGTGTCAATTAATCAACATGATCATTTCATTTCATCAAATACTCTTTGTAGGTGTGGTCAATTAGTGTAGATGCTACATTTATTATAAGTTATGTTATATTCTGAGGTTCCTCAGACTGTAAATTGTACTCTCTTCCACAGGTTGTTAAAATAAAACAAAGTATTACAGTAAAGCGGACACAACAGTGTCCTCTATATGGGTGTAAATGGGTCTGAGCCTCAGTCCTTGTTTTATCACTTGGAGGGAGATGGGTCTCATGCCAGACTTGTATTTGTTGAAGTTTCCTCTGTGTTTAACACAATTAAATAAAATATTTGAAACAGTTGGCTTTCAGAACAATTTGACTCAAGTAACCATCTGGGCTGGACCCTTGACTATTTAACTAATAGGACACAAAGAGTGAGGGTAAATTAAATTCTGCTCGTCCACTGGGACTTCACCCTTAACGTATGCAGATAACTGTGTTATTGCTAGTAGGCTCCAGGTCTAAAACCAAAGATCATTGATTTTAGAAGACATGTCCACACGTTGTTAAACGGTCTGGTAGGCTGAGAGGTGAGTCACAGTTTAACAGAGGGTCCCTGTACACCAGATAGTAACAGCAGATTAATAACGATGCCCAGGGAATTTCAGCTTTTACCTTCTGGACGGAGGTTTGAACAATCCATAACAACTTTTCTCTATCGTCTACGTTGTTTGTAAAAATGTGTCATGATGGATGCTTCATCTACTGCAAATAAAATCTACCTTTGGTAAAAAGGAAGCCGAACCTGAACCCGACACTGCTTATATTCTACGATAAAAGGTTTAAACATGTTAGAATTCATGTTACTTGTTTGTGATTGAGAGCTATACAAATGCCTGCATATATGCATGTATTTTTGGAACATTGGTTTTTGAGACTGTGGCAAACCAGGGGGAAAAGCCGAGCAGACCCAGCACAGTGGGTGGATCCCCAAGCTGAGGTTGGGGGAGGTGATAGAGGGAGTCTACTATCCAGTTCAGGTGCTGCAGCCATAGGCTCCTGAGCCAGCCCTAACCATAAACCTGAGCCAGCCCTAACTATAGACCTGAGCCAGTCCTATAACTATAAACCTGAGCCAGCCCTAACTATAGACCTGAGCCAGCCCTAACTATAAACCTGATCCAGCCCTAACTATAAACCTGAGCCAGCCCTAACTATAGACCTGAGCCAGCCCTAACTATAAACCTGAGCCAGCCCTAACCATAAACCTGAGCCAGCCCTAATTATAAACCTGAGCCAGTCCTATAACTATAAACCTGAGCCAGCCCTAACTATAGACCTGAGCCAGCCCTAACTATAAACCTGAGCCAGCCCTAACCATAAACCTGAGCCAGCCCTAATTATAAACCTGAGCCAGTCCTATAACTATAAACCTGAGCCAGCCCTAACTATAGACCTGAGCCAGCCCTAACCATAAACCTGAGCCAGCCCTAAATATAAACCTGAGCCAGCCCTAACTATAGACCTGAGCCAGCCCTAACTATAAACCTGAGCCAGCCTTAACTATAGACCTGAGCCAGCCTTAACTATAAACCTGAGCCAGCCTTAACTATAGACCTGAGCCAGCCCAGCCAGCCCTAACCATAAACCTGAGCCAGCCCTAACTATAAACCTGAGCCAGCCCTAAATATAAACCTGAGCCAGCCCTAACTATAGACCTGAGCCAGCCCTAACTATAAACCTGAGCCAGCCTTAACTATAGACCTGAGCCAGCCCTAACTATAAACCTGAGCCAGCCTTAACTATAGACCTGAGCCAGCCCAGCCAGCCCTAACCATAAACCTGAGCCAGCCCTAACTATAAACCTGAGCCAGTCCTATAACTATAAACCTGAGCCAGCCCTAACTATAAACCTGAGCCAGCCCTAACTATAGACCTGAGCCAGCCCTAACTATAAACCTGAGCCAGCCCTAACTATAAACCTGAGCCAGCCCTAACCATAAACCTGAGCCAGCCCTAACTATAAACCTGAGCCAGTCCTAACTATAGACCTGAGCCAGCCCTAACTATAAACCTGAGCCAGCCCTAACCATAAACCTGAGCCAGCCCTATAACTATAAACCTGAGCCAGCCCTAACTATAAACCTGAGCCAGCGCTAACTATAGACCTGAGCCAGCCCTAACTATAAACCTGAGCCAGCCCTAACCATAAACCTGAGCCAGCCCTAACTATAAACCTGAGCCAGTCCTAACTATAGACCTGAGCCAGCCCTAACTATAAACCTGAGTCAGCCCTAACCATAAACCTGAGCCAGCCCTAACTATAAACCTGAGCCAGTCCTAACTATAGACCTGAGCCAGCCCTAACTATAAACCTGAGCCAGCCCTAACCATAAACCTGAGCCAGCCCTAACTATAAACCTGAGCCAGCCCTAACTATAGACCTGAGCCAGCCCTAACTATAAACCTGAGCCAGCCCTAACTATAAACCTGAGCCAGCCCTAACCATAAACCTGAGCCAGCCCTAACTATAAACCTGAGCCAGTCCTAACTATAGACCTGAGCCAGCCCTAACTATAAACCTGAGCCAGCCCTAACCATAAACCTGAGCCAGCCCTATAACTATAAACCTGAGCCAGCCCTAACTATAAACCTGAGCCAGCCCTAACTATAGACCTGAGCCAGCCCTAACTATAAACCTGAGCCAGCCCTAACTATAAACCTGAGCCAGCCCTAACTATAAACCTGAGCCAGCCCTAACCATAAACCTGAGCCAGCCCTAACTATAAACCTGAGCCAGTCCTAACTATAGACCTGAGCCAGCCCTAACTATAAACCTGAGTCAGCCCTAACCATAAACCTGAGCCAGCCCTAACTATAAACCTGAGCCAGTCCTAACTATAGACCTGAGCCAGCCCTAACTATAAACCTGAGCCAGCCCTAACCATAAACCTGAGCCAGCCCTAACTATAAACCTGAGCCAGCCCTAACTATAGACCTGAGCCAGCCCTAACTATAAACCTAAGCCAGCCCTAACTATAAACCTGAGCCAGCCCTAACTATAAACCTGAGCCAGCCTTAACTATAGACCTGAGCCAGCCCTAACTATAAACCTGAGCCAGCCCTAACTATAAACCTGAGCCAGCCCTAACTATAAACCTGAGCCAGCCCTAACCATAAACCTGAGCCAGCCCTAACTATAAACCTGAGCCAGTCCTAACTATAGACCTGAGCCAGCCCTAACTATAAACCTGAGTCAGCCCTAACCATAAACCTGAGCCAGCCCTAACTATAAACCTGAGCCAGTCCTAACTATAGACCTGAGCCAGCCCTAACTATAAACCTGAGCCAGCCCTAACCATAAACCTGAGCCAGCCCTAACTATAAACCTGAGCCAGCCCTAACTATAGACCTGAGCCAGCCCTAACTATAAACCTAAGCCAGCCCTAACTATAAACCTGAGCCAGCCCTAACTATAAACCTGAGCCAGCCTTAACTATAGACCTGAGCCAGCCCTAACTATAAACCTGAGCCAGCCCGAACCATAAACCTGAGCCAGCCTAACTATAAACCTGAGCCAGCCCTAACTATAAACCTGAGCCAGTCCTATAACTATAAACCTGAGCCAGCCCTAACTATAAACCTGAGCCAGCCCTAACTATAGACCTGAGCCAGCCCTAACTATAAACCTGAGCCAGCCCTAACTATAAACCTGAGCCAGCCCTAACCATAAACCTGAGCCAGCCCTAACTATAAACCTGAGCCAGTCCTAACTATAGACCTGAGCCAGCCCTAACTATAAACCTGAGCCAGCCCTAACCATAAACCTGAGCCAGCCCTATAACTATAAACCTGAGCCAGCCCTAACTATAGACCTGAGCCAGCCCTAACTATAAACCTGAGCCAGCCCTAACTATAAACCTGAGCCAGCCCTAACTATAAACCTGAGCCAGCCCTAACCATAAACCTGAGCCAGCCCTAACTATAAACCTGAGCCAGTCCTAACTATAGACCTGAGCCAGCCCTAACTATAAACCTGAGTCAGCCCTAACCATAAACCTGAGCCAGCCCTAACTATAAACCTGAGCCAGTCCTAACTATAGACCTGAGCCAGACCTAACTATAAACCTGAGCCAGCCCTAACCATAAACCTGAGCCAGCCCTAACTATAAACCTGAGCCAGCCCTAACTATAGACCTGAGCCAGCCCTAACTATAAACCTGAGCCAGCCCTAACTATAAACCTGAGCCAGCCCTAACTATAAACCTGAGCCAGCCTTAACTATAGACCTGAGCCAGCCCTAACTATAAACCTGAGCCAGCCCGAACCATAAACCTGAGCCAGCCTAACTATAAACCTGAGCCAGCCCTAACTATAAACCTGAGCCAGCCTTAACTATAGACCTGAGCCAGCCCTAACTATAAACCTGAGCCAGCCCGAACCATAAACCTGAGCCAGCCTAACTATAAACCTGAGCCAGCCCTAACTATAAACCTGAGCCAGCCTTAACTATAGACCTGAGCCAGCCCTAACTATAAACCTGAGCCAGCCCTAACTATAAACCTGAGCCAGCCTTAACCATAAACCTGAGCCAGCCCTAACTATAAACCTGAGCCAGTCCTAACTATAGACCTGAGCCAGCCCTAACTATAAACCTGAGTCAGCCCTAACCATAAACCTGAGCCAGCCCTAACTATAAACCTGAGCCAGTCCTAACTATAGACCTGAGCCAGCCCTAACTATAAACCTGAGCCAGCTCTAACCATAAACCTGAGCCAGCCCTAACTATAAACCTGAGCCAGCCCTAACTATAGACCTGAGCCAGCCCTAACTATAAACCTGAGCCAGCCCTAACTATAAACCTGAGCCAGCCCTAACTATAAACCTGAGCCAGCCTTAACTATAGACCTGAGCCAGCCCTAACTATAAACCTGAGCCAGCCCGAACCATAAACCTGAGCCAGCCTAACTATAAACCTGAGCCAGCCCTAACTATAAACCTGAGCCAGCCTTAACTATAGACCTGAGCCAGCCCTAACTATAAACCTGAGCCAGCCCGAACCATAAACCTGAGCCAGCCTAACTATAAACCTGAGCCAGCCCTAACTATAAACCTGAGCCAGCCTTAACTATAGACCTGAGCCAGCCCTAACTATAAACCTGAGCCAGCCCTAACTATAAACCTGAGCCAGCCTTAACTATAAACCTGAGCCAGCCCTAACTATAAACCTGAGCCTGTCAGGATCCAGGATCCCTGTCTGACCCGTTGTGTGTTTCCCCTGATCTCCTCTCCTCATGTGTCCTGTCATTCCCCCGTTTGTTATTGTGTGCCATGTGCTCTGTGTTTGTCCCCTGCCTCCAGACACCTCCCATGGCCACACCCGTGATTGTGCACAGCTGAGGACACTCCAGCCGATCACCTCCTGCGGCCTGACACACCAGACTCAGGGCCCACTAATGAAGTTCCTGTCTCTATATAAACTCTGGTCCTGCAGTCTGGGGTTGTCAGGTCGTACCGTCTTTCACCCGCTTCAACCCCGTGGCATCCTCTGCCCTCCTTGCATTCTACGGATTACACTCCGCCGCAAAGCCCTCCTGGTGTTCAACGGACTACACACGCCGTCAAGCATCCAGCCCTCTGGTGTCGAGCCACGGGACTCACACCGTCGATCTGCCTACTCTGGTGTCGGACCACGGGCTCCACACCTTCCTGTCTCAGTCAGGCTAAATAAAACCTGTTTCCACTAACTTCTGTCTCCTGTGGTCTTGCGTTTGGGTCCTACCTGTGAACTCCCGTGACAGAACGACCTGACCATAATGGACCCAGCAACCACAGGAGCAGCTACGCTGGACAGAACTAGCAGTCTGCTGGAGGAGATGAGAAGTTTCGCTGCTGAAGTTTCTCGGATTGGCTGTCTCGTGCAGGAGCTAGCCCGGACAGTCAAGCCTCCACCAGTTCCAGCACCCGCACTATTCCCTCCTGTCCTCGCTCCGCCGGTCTGGGAATCCCCCGTGCCGGCTCCGGGGCCCTATGACGGAACACTGGGGAGGTGCCAGGGCTTCCTGTTGCTATGCCAACGGGTATTTGACCGTCAGCCTCAGACTTTTGCCTCTGACGGGGCCAAGGTGTCCTACGTGGTGGGATTACTGCGGGGAAGGGCTTTGGACTGGGCCGCGAGAACGTTAGGTTTTGAGCGGCCTAATACTGTGGGGTATGTGGACTTTGTGGCGGATCTGATGAGAGTTTTTGACCCTCTGGGGGACTCGGATTATATGGCCAAGCACCTTCTCAGCCGGAGACGGAGCCAAGCAAGTGTAGCGGAACACTCGGTGGCCCGGCCGACTCCGGCTCCCCGTATTCGGACGGCATTGCAGCCAGCTCCTGTTCCTGCCGCCTCTTCGCCGCAGCCAGCTCCTGTTCCTGCCGTCTCTGCGCCGCAGCCAGCTCCAGTTCCTACCGCCTCTGCGCCACAGCTTTCTCCAGTCCCGGCCGTCTCCGAACCGCGGCGACCTCCAGTCCCGGCCGTCTCCGAACCGCGGCGACCTCCCGTCCCGGCCGCCGCCGTCTCCGAACCGCGGCGACCTCCAGTCCCGGCCGCCGCCGTCTCCGAACCGCGGCGACCGCCAGTCCCGGCCGCCGCCGTCTCCGAACCGCGGCGACCTCCCGTCCCGGCCGCCGCCGTCTCCGAACCGCGGCGACCTCCGGTCCCGGCCGCCGCCGTCTCCGAACCGCGGCGACCTCGGGTCCCGGCCGTCGCCTCCGAGCCCCGGCCTCTCCCAGACCCGGCCGCTGCCGTCCCAGAGCAGCAGCGACCTCCAGACCCGGCCGCTGCCGTCCCAGAGCAGCAGCGACCTCCAGCCCCGGCCGCGGCCGTCCCGGAGCAGCAGCGACCTCCAGCCGCGGCCGTCCCGGAGCAGCAGCGACCTCCAGCCGCGGCCGTCCCGGAGCAGCGGCGACCTCCAGTTCGCGCCGCTGCCGTCCCGGAGCAGCGGCGACCTCCAGTTCCCGCCGCTGCCGTCCCGGAGCAGCGGCGACCTCCAGCCCCGGCCGCTGCCGTCCCAGAGCAGCGGCGACCTCCAGCCCCCGCCGCTGCCGTCCCAGAGCAGCAGCGACCTCCAGCCCCGGCCGCTGCCGTCCCAGAGCAGCAGCGACCTCCAGCCCCGGCCGCTGCCGTCCCAGAGCAGCAGCGACCTCCAGCCCCGGCCGCGGCCGTCCCGGAGCAGCGGCGACCTCCAGTTCCCGCCGCTGCCGTCCCAGAGCAGCGGCGACCTCCAGTTCCTGCCGCCTCAGCGCCGCGGCCAGCTCCAGTTCCTGCCGCCTCCGTCCCGGAGCAGCGGCGACCTCCAGTTCCTGCCGCCTCAGCGCCGCCGCCAGCTCCAGTTCCTGCCGCCTCAGCGCCGCCACCAGCTCCAGTTCCTGCCGCCTCAGCGCCGCCGCCAGCTCCAGTTCCTGCCGCCTCAGCGCCGCAGCCAGCTCCAGTTCCTGCCGCCTCTGCGCCAGCTCCAGTTCCTGCCGCCTCAGCGCCAGCTCCAGTTCCTGCCGCCTCAGCG
This sequence comes from Ophthalmolycus amberensis, assembly GCA_024529925.1. Lineage (NCBI taxonomy): Eukaryota > Metazoa > Chordata > Actinopteri > Perciformes > Zoarcidae > Ophthalmolycus > Ophthalmolycus amberensis. Next base: position 26,342 of record JAFEUB010000012.1, on the reverse strand, counting down.
CTGCAGCCAGCTCCAGTTCCTGCCGCCTCAGCGCCAGCTCCAGTTCCCGCCGCCTCTGCACCGCAGCTATCCCCGGACCCGGCCGCTGCCGCCTCCGAGCCGCAGCCTCTCCCAGACCCGGCCGCCGTCCCAGAGGCGCAGCGACCTCCAGTGCCCGTCTCTGAGCGGCAGCGACCTCCAGTGCCCGCTGCAGTCTCTGAGCAGCAGCGACCTCCAGTGCCCGCTGCAGTCTCTGAGCGGCAGCGACCTCCAGTGCCCGCTGCCGTCTCGGAGCAGCAGAGACCTCCAGTACCTGCCGCTGCTGCACCAGCATCCTATTCTCCGGAGCCCTTCCGCCCGCCCGGCCGTCCGCCGGAGCACCCGTGTCCGGAGCCCTTCTGCCCTCCCGGCCGTCCGCCGGAGCACCTGTGGCCGGAGCTCTTCTGCGGCCCCGTGGCCGGTCAGATCCAGTCACCCCTCCTCCGGACCCCCTCCTCCCACCCTAGTCGGCCTTGTAGCTGTGGGGACATCCCTCCTCCGGACCCCCTCCACCCGCCCTTTTTTGTGTCTTGTTGTACGTCTGGAATCCGTTCCTTAAGGGGGGGGTACTGTCAGGATCCAGGATCCCTGTCTGACCCGTTGTGTGTTTCCCCTGATCTCCTCTCCTCATGTGTCCTGTCATTCCCCCGTTTGTTATTGTGTGCCATGTGCTCTGTGTTTGTCCCCTGCCTCCAGACACTTCCCATGGCCACACCCGTGATTGTGCACAGCTGAGGACACTCCAGCCGATCACCTCCTGCGGCCTGACACACCAGACTCAGGGCCCACTAATGAAGTTCCTGTCTCTATATAAACTCTGGTCCTGCAGTCTGGGGTTGTCAGGTCGTACCGTCTTTCACCCGCTTCAACCCCGTGGCATCCTCTGCCCTCCTTGCATTCTACGGATTACACTCCGCCGCAAAGCCCTCCTGGTGTTCAACGGACTACACACGCCGTCAAGCATCCAGCCCGCTGGTGTCGAGCCACGGGACTCACACCGTCGATCTGCCTACTCTGGTGTCGGACCACGGGCTCCACACCTTCCTGTCTTAGTCAGGCTAAATAAAACCTGTTTCCACTAACTTCTGTCTCCTGTGGTCTTGCGTTTGGGTCCTACCTGTGAACTCCCGTGACAGAGCCAGCCTTAACTAAAGACCTGAGCCAGCCCTAACTATAAACCTGAGCCAGCCCTAACTATAAACCTGAGCCAGCCTTAACTAAAGACCTGAGCCAGCCCTAACTATAAACCTGAGCCAGCCCGAACCATAAACCTGAGCCAGCCTAACTATAAACCTGAGCCAGCCCTAACTATAAACCTGAGCCAGCCTTAACTATAGACCTGAGCCAGCCCTAACTATAGACGTTATATAACGTTATAGTTCTCTCAAACAATGTAACGAAGATGCTCATCAGAGTGGATTTAGAAGTATAAGAATAAGTAGGTATACGCCGTATATACCTGCAGATGCCCTGCATTACACCACTGCTTAGATGACAAGCTACATTTGACCGAAAACTAGCTAGACATATCCAAATATTATCATAGATTATGTATTATTATGTAAGACAACTCTTAACACCACCGCACTAAAGTAACCTAAATCTAGGTATGATTGCATGTTGCAAAAATATTTCATCAGTCTCACTCATTCGACCATGAGAGATGAGGGTTGTGCAACAAACTGCAACCACTGTGTGACGTGACTGCAATGATATGAGGCAGGGGAGAGCGAAATCTTTTGGCTGAATGTTATCAACGTTTTCAATAGCACCTTCAATGCGCTGTATTTCCAATTAAGCACTTTTCATTCAGAAAAAAACAGAAGTAGAATTGTTAAAACTTTTTTCAAAATCCTGACATAGTAATCTCGCTATTAATTAAAAACGTCAGATGTTTGTTTCTCTCAAGTAAATGCAGCTTCCTTAGGATAGCCGGTTAACTTCCAGCCATATGCAGCTCCTGGTCACGTGGGTTTGACCGTTGTCACGGTAACCGTAAACTAGCAAGAGCGCACTGAGCATCTCTCCAGTCTTTACTAACGTTAGGCAAACTTTAGCGTACATCGTCCACACTTCGAAAGTGACTGAGAACTATGTCGTATGTAGGCTCTGATGAGTTGGATGATGACCGCAGTATACTCGGGGTGAGAGAAAATAATGAAAACTCTGTTCGGTGACGTTAGCTGGCTGAAGCTAACGGTAGCATGTGGCTGTGTGTTCATCTGTGTCACATTTCCTCTGTCTTTGGATACTTATTCTCTGCTTTGTTTCACCGGAAGCAATATGAAGGGGACAGGAATGAAGCAGGGGAGAGGCACGGAGTCGGGAAAGCTGATCTGCGCAACGGAGACATATATCAGGGTCGGTACGAGTACGGCTCGAGGCACGGACAGGTAAGATAACTAACGTTAGGTTACTAAGGTGCCTTTGTGGAGTCCAAAGCATGTCCACCAGTTTAAGGTAAGCCCGTAGGCCCAGTGGGGCTGACAGCAAACTGAGTCCCACTCAGGACAAGTACGCATTCAAACACAGAGCGCACTACACGACAGGGCTGCTGCTGCAAAGTCTACACTGACATCCTATTAGGCTACTCTACATTCTATTTTGTATAGGTACACATTCAGTCTATGACGGAAACAGTGTTTCTGTTATTGCCCTAAAGGTTTACATTATGTTACATGGAAAAGAATAGTCTCTTTGACGACTATATTTATCTTATCTTTGACTGTTCTGTCTAATAGGGGACATATCGCTTTGAGAATGGGGCAAGATATGTGGGAGACTATTACCAGAACAAGAAACATGGACAGGGCACCTTCTACTATCCAGATGGCTCTCAATATGAAGGTACAGTAAAGTTAAAACATATGAGTTGAGATAGTTGCCAACGTCTTTATTTCAGTGGTGTGTGCAGGGAGGCTATCAACATTTCTGTTTACAGTCGTGTGAAGGTTTTAAACGTGAACAGCTGACATGGGTCCAGCTGAAGCCTCCACACAGAGCTTCAGAAACACACTCTTACTGTTGTCTTTTCAGGGTCGTGGGTTGAGGACCTGAGACAGGGTCATGGGATCTACACTTACCCCAACGGAGACACGTATGATGGAGAGTGGCTGCTTCATATGAGGTATAACTACAACTTTTAAAATCACAAGTGTCACTGAGGTGTTTGTCGTTTTATTTTCAGAAGGCACACATTCCTGTACCTCCTTGATTTAAAGCCTCCTTGCTTTCTTTTTCCTATGATACAGAGAAAAGCATGAGAATGTGATTTATCTTGGGAAATGACTGCTGTAGAGAATAGAAATATGAATGAAGTGTGTATTTGCTTCCTTGCAGGTCAAACAACATGTATGATGATGACATTGTTCAGATTTCTCAGTTGCATATGTTGTTTCAACAGCATTAAAAACACTATATATGAATATACAGGATGTATTGATATATGAAATGCAGTCACTGAAAAGCGGGTAAAATAACAGTTATAAATATGTGTCAAAAACTTAGTTTCAACATCAACGTCTTACAACCTGTACATTACCTTATCCATTCACATGAGGTACAGAGAATGGGAGTTTTAAAAACTGCTGACATGCTTGGTGTTATGTGATTACCAGGCATGGACAGGGCATTTACCACCACAGTGAAACCGGCTCAATGTACAAAGGCTCATGGGCGAATGGCAAGATGGAGTCAGCTGGAGAGTACATCCACTCTAACCACAGATACAAGGGCAACTTTGTCAACAATAGTGTAAGTTCTCCTTTGGTTACTCGTTCACAGAACGCTTGGCTATGGATTAATGAAGAATCATGAGCTTCTTCCACTGTAGTCTGAGTAGTTGCAGGGGACAATAATAGTCTAGATCAGAGGTCTTCAACAGGGGGTCCGTGACCCATAGGGGGTCCGCGGAGGTACTGCAGGGGGCCACCCTACTCACTGTACCTTGCACATGTTTAAAATAAAAACATGAATATATGAACCTGTGTATTATTTGAATAGCTTAGTATTGAATGCACAATAAAGAGGTATGCTAGAGGTAATCTACATCAATTTGTCCGCCTCTCTAAATTCACTTCCTCTACGTTCCATATGTGGAGCTGCCAGTATCAGAAAAAAAGCCATAATGCTTGCTCATAGATATACAGTTTATTACAACTTAGGATTCACTTTTGTAGCTCTGGCCATAAGTGCAATCAATGATAACATTGTTATTGCTAAGATTTCAGAATGCCAGAACATTTCTAAAAATAGATCCAATCTGACAGGAAACATGAGCAGTCTGATGATCAGACCGGTTATAAACCCTCAGGTGAGACAAACAGTGTTATTATTAGCTATCCATCACACAACATTACAGCTGCACTCACTTTGGATATAACCTCCAAGGTAAGAGGAAGCTACTCTGGTCAAGCTGTTGTCAAGTTGTTCGAAAAACATATTTTTTACTTTAAATGATGAATTGTTTTTGTATCATTTTGATCTGTAACATTGTCAGAGAAGATTCTTTCCTCGTCAGTGAATTCCTTCTCATCTTGCAGCCACGCGGTCTGGGGAAGTACGTGTTCGACACTGGGTGTGAGCAGCACGGTGAATACCATCAAGCAGAGCAGGTAATTCAACAACAACACATCAGGATCATCTGGGAAACCGGACCTTTGTCAGGGCACACGGAATGCCTGTCATGATATGACACCCAGTGACAGAGACACAACAGAAACTCCAGCCAGCGACTGATGGAGAGAACAGTAAACCTATAAAAACACAGAAGTCGCCCTACCCGGGCTCCAGAGACGGTTATCTCACTTAAGGGACCTCAGGAGGAGCAGAGGAGGTGCTGCCACTGCCTTTATTCACAACCTTCTGTCAGTAGCATGGGTCACTCAGCTACATCAGTGTCTTGCATGGTGACAATGATAAGAATGTCGTTTCATGTACAAGAATGCTTTGCTGTTGTTGAATATCCTCGAAGTATTCTCCTTCTGTGGCACACGTGCCTGATCTACATGCACGTTTGACATTATACGCATGATGTGATTGGTCATGTTGACTGACTATATAAATACATCAGGATGCATGTTAAGAACTATAAGCCTTGCGCCACACACAGTCATGCTGCTTCCTTGTAACAAATACTGAACACAGGGAAAACATCAAGATGAAATTATACCTACATTTTTCTTGCCTTGCTCCATTCTTTGCAGGTTCGAGCTGAGGGCGAGTTGGTCTCAACCGCCACCCTCAACTGGATTCCTAAGTATGTCACGGGCCTGACGCTGTGGACTCCAGGCAAAGACACTTCAGGTGAACTTCATCAAAACTATTGATAGAAATACAATAGACCTGCAGTAAATATACCTTAGTCTTTGTTGTTTGTTGTTGTTACTGGGGCAGACATTCAACTCCGTGGCTGTTTTTGTCACTGTAGTTTGAAGAGTTGCTGTTATATGAATCAAAGAGACCAGACAGGATATAAAGAGTCCTGGAAGTGACATGTGTAAAAAGATAAGGGCTCAAAATCTGCGCTTGTGTTAGTGAGTTTGTCTGTTTCCTTTGGCCAGGTGGGGAAAAGGAAAGCGCTTCAGCAGAGGAGGGAGCAGAGAACTGACCTGTGAGATCGATCCACAATCCTGCATCTTTCAACCTGTTTACGAAGCAAAACAACATAAATATACTCATACATATGTAAATAAATATGTTAAGCTTGTGTTGTCCCATGAAGATGTGTGGTTGTAGCAACTGGAAACTTTCCATTGCCTACTGTAATGAATTACCATTGGATGTATTCAGTGTGCACTTTTCATACAGTGCCGTGCCATTCTGTGGCAATTTACAGAACAACATCATCTTATGTGAGAAGGGAAACTTTATCCTAATAATGTAACCAAAAATAACAACCCCCATTACAGGTTTAACCTTAGTACAGTAGCTGCAGGGCCAGTCGAAGCCTTTTCGGGGCCCGAAGCAAGTTTCAGTTCGGGGCTCGAAGCAGCTTATTAGTTTAAGTCATATCCATTTTTATTTGTATAGCGCCAAATCACAACAGAAAGTATCTCATGAGAGTTTTTGTAAAGAGCAGCTCTAGACCGTACCCTTCAATTTACAGAGACCAAACATTTCCCCATGAGCCAGCAGCGACCCTTTACCAGGAAGAGACCTGGAACAGAACCAGGCTCTGAGTGGGCAGTGAGTTTACCAAATATGCCTCAGACCGCCAAGAACTGCAAAACTAGCAGACCCGACTAGGAGTCCCCTGTATTTCTCATACTTCCTCCTGTTCAATGCACTTCACTCAGTGTTACATTCTGAAGAACATGTGTGAGTGAAAGAGCATAGGGAGTGAGGTGGACTCCTGGAGGCTTTCAGACAACTTATATGCTTTATGATTAGCTTCTATCAAATGAATGGAAACAAATTGAGCTGAAATATGTGCTGAAAATACCAAGTGTGCTCAGACAAATGTAGGGGAGGATTCATTGTTTGGAAGAGCTGATTTAGTAGCTGCTAAGAAATCAATTATTTATTATTTCACAAAGAAACACTTTCTCTTTGTTTTTTTGTTCAAATAACAAAAATCTGTCCACAGTAATTCTTCAAGGTGTAAAAATCTTGATCAAAATCATTTAGAGATGTGTTTTTCTATCTTGTTGTAAATGTGTTGTTTTCATTGAGAGCATCTTATATCAGCCTTAATTATGAACAGTAGTTGTGAACAATACAGAGAGCTTATGGTTCAGTAGCACAAGATGAGGTTTACAGTTTGAAGTGACTGAAGGTCAGAGAATAGGTCAGAGAATAATGGGTCACAGTTGTTTGCTCATTTTGTTATTATCGGAAGCAAACTGTCTCTATGGAAGTATGAAAATCTCTTTCCATCAAAGGGAAGGGTGCACTATGGGGAATTGCATATTGATAAAAATAAGCCATATTCACTTGTTCTGAATATCCGGTCTTTCTAACAGCATTATTTTGAAGGATGCAGCCGGAAGTAGCGTTGATTGGCCTATTCGTCGCTTGCTTGACAGACTACGTTGGTTATTGTACTTGTCACCGTGTGGGACGATACAGGAAATTCAGCACTACAACAAACCAAAGAGCCTGGCTGGATTTCATCATGTGCGGAAGTTGAGAGCGTACCGGGCTGTGTTAGTGTCTGCTCTGTACTCAACCTTCACGTCACACTCAGCAGACGTTCAACGACACCAGTTATTTCGAAGATCGAGAATGGACGACCGTCCCAACGAAACGCCGCTGTTTACATTCGGCGTGATTGCTGACATCCAGTATGCAGATATCGACGACGGATACAATTACACCCGGACGAGGAGGCGGTACTACCGGAGCAGCCTCCAGCTGCTGAGAAATGCCCAGAAAAGTTGGTCCGAGTCGGCTGTCAAACCAGAGTTTATCCTCCAGCTGGGAGACATTATTGACGGCTTCAACAAGGGCCACGACGCCTCTGACCAAGCGCTGGATACCGTGCTGAGAGAGTTCAGCTCCAGTCGCGTTGAGGTCCACCATGTGTGGGGTAACCACGAGTTTTATAACTTCAGCAGGAGCGCGCTGCTGCGTTCGAGGCTCAACAGCACGCGCCACACGGAGAGATGCCTGAGCGAAGTCCAGGCTGGCAGTGAGATGTACGCCTACCACTTCAGCCCGGTACCCGGGTTCACGTTCGTTGTGCTGGATGCTTACGATGTGAGCCTGCTGGGCAGAGAGAAGTCCAGTGAACAGTACAGCGATGCTATGAATGTGATAAAACAGCACAACACCAACGAGGATCTCAACTGTCCCCCAGGTAGTCCCACTTGTGTTGTCTGTTATGTTAACATGTAATACAATACCATTGTTGTCAGTAACAACTTCAGTTGGCATCGTTGGCTAAAACAAGATTGCAACTTTTGTGAGTTTTCTTTTTACAAGAGACATTTAATTCATAAGAAATCAAAATCACAGTGTTGCTCTATTAATTCAAATTGATACAGCCTTGGTGCGTTCACACCAAACGCGGCTCGAATTATTCGCGCGAGTAGATTACATACAAAGTCTATCTATGCACAGACGCGATGAGACTGGAGTGACGCGAATTTACGAAATTATCTCCGTCCAGAGTAAGGGTACATCCCAAATCTCATGGGGTACATCCCCGCAGGGATGCATGGAGGAAACCATACGAGGAGAGAGGAAACGAGGAAATGGCCAAATCCCAATGTCCCCCCTTACGGACTCACGGACTTTGAGGCGCGCTCCCGCGAAGTCCGTGAGGGTTTAGGGCTGTCACATCGTCAAGTGTTTGAGGACTCTCTCGCAGACATTTGAGCCCTTTATGAACCCTTTCCTTAAGTCAGCATGGTATGCTGATTTAGCATTTACCACAAATTACCCACAAATCATTGCAATGTGACGTTAAACACGGGGTAACCAGTGGACTCATAGAGACGTAAAAAAAGGTCAACAAAGAGGACGGCTCACGTGTGTTCAGCCAGTCATATTCAATTTACTCAGAAACATTAAGAGGGGTTAAAGATGGAACAAAAAATAAACATGAAATCAGAAGATATTTATTTATTCATCAAATATTAGATTTTGTCATTGAAGCCGTTTTGACAAAAACGAGTAAATAGATTATATAAAATTATCTCTCATCTTGTGAGGAAAGAGCCAGGAAGACATTCAAATCAGGGAGTACAAAGTATAAAATAAATACCTACAATTATACATCATATTTTTTTGTCGTTTTCATGGTAACGTGATATGTTGCAGCAAAGTGCTGTCCTGTTCCTATTTACACCATCTCAAGCCCTCACAGTCAACCACTGACGTCAATTAAGTCCTTGAGAGTTCAGGGTTTAGGGGGGACATTGGGATTTGGCCAATATGTTTTAAGAGACGTGAGACGTCCTTTCCTCAGTTGCGTCACGTGAAGCGACGGCTGTTTCTGATGACGGTGGATCAGCTGTCACGGAAGGATCGAGGAGCGAGGAAATGACAAATAAGAGACTTGGGATGTATCCTTATTAGTCATTTCTTCGCTCCTCGATCCTCTCTTGAACCGGAAGTTGTTCTGCTCTGCCATATTGACGGCCGTCCCAAAGCTCTTATTTAGCTCGGAGGCGCCAGGATCGAGGAGTGAGGAGGGAACTCTGAGGAGCCATGAGCGAGGACGCATGAGAACAGACTTCCAGGAAGTGTTTTAACAGCCGACACGCCCCCTCATTATTCATCAGTCATGTGATTGGACGCTGCAGCTGATCGGACTGATACGATTTTTCTAAATATCACTGGAGTTTCATACCAGAGTGAAGACGGATCACAGAATAAACTAGTTTTATATTTGATTAGTTTTCTGATTCAGTCTGGTTTAAATATATGTTCATTGTAGACTGAACAACAAAAGGACCACAAACAACTTTCTTCATTTATGAGAAAGATTTATCTTTTCATGATCTGATATTTCCCTCAAACTTTTATTATGGAAACAATTAGAGAGAGAGCTGGAGAGATGAAACACTATATATATATATATATATATATATATATATATATATATATATATATATATATATATATATATATACACACACATACGACCTGCTCTCACCTTAGCTGAGTGCGATTCAGATGTTTAGGATTCACTTTCAGGCAGCTGTCATGTCATTCATGCATATCTAACTTGTAAAAACATTGCTTCCTAGCATTATTGGTATGGTCAAAAATTCGACAATGAACCTGTAAAAGTAAGATTAAGGATATTATTTCTGTTTTTACACCACCAACATAAGATGTGAAACTGGTGCTAGTGCTAGGTATCAAGGTAAAAGCCTATAGTGGGTTTAACCAGTTTCAGAATTTTAAAAGCTTCATTCTAAAAGACTGACTGTATTTCCCTTTAGTAGTGAACAGAAGCCAACCTCATCCTTGCTATTCTATTTTATTTGTTAAGGATGTCTACTAAGCATGTATTTCATTCTTCAGAGACGCTCAATTTCAGTCATAGTTTTTCACTGTCAGTCCCTGAGCAGCTCTACTGGAGCAGTTTGATGTGAAGTGCCTTGCTCATGGGCACACACACAGTTTGACAGTAGTTGCATAGAGAAGACACCATTACCCAAAAGGGCTCTTCCCCATGTTTAACCATGTAGCATGCTTTATTACACTTGAGCCATTTCACAGACAGCCGTGACTGACGGTGAAGAGCAACTAGATCCAGATGTTATATGTAGTGTTCTGTTTCAGTGTGTAATGGCCTGCTGCAGAGATTCACGATGTTCAACGGTGGGTTCAGTAAGGACCAGCTGGACTGGCTGGGTTCTGTTCTGTCCTTGGCCGATGACAAACGGGAAAGAGTCACAATTATCAGTAAGTAAAACATTATTTTTGATTTCTTGCATGTCACAAGTGGACCGTTGATGTTGTGTGAGGAGCCCCATCTTAACTAATCACATCTTTGTGAAACAGACCTGTATTGACCCTCTGTAAATCCACTCAGAGACCCAACTCACCCCCCGATACTGACAAAGAACACGTGTAGTGTGCCTCAGAGGAGTAGTTCAGCCTTAAGTGGGGCTCTTACTTCCCGTTACTCTGCGTTTAGTCCTGGCCAGAAGCTCCCTCTGGTCAGAGAAATCACAGCTCTGTTATGATCCTCTACTGTGCAGTGAAGAAACCTCAAGCATCCTCAGGGCACACAATCTATTTTTGGATTTATCAATGATTCTCCATCAGATGGAGGTGTGTAGAAACAGCTGTTTGCTGCTTGAAGGACTGTCTCTCAATTCAATTCAATTTGCTTTATTGGCATGAAAGTTTGGAAACAGTATTGCCAAGGCATCAAAAAAAATAATTAAACATACAGTAATATTAATACATAATAATATTACTACACAATAACATTAACATAACATTTAGATTGATTATTATTATATATATATATATATAATATATCTAAATATATATATATAATAATATATATATATATATATATATATATGATAATATATAAATATATATATATGATAATATATAAATATATATATATGATAATATATAAATATATATATATGATAATATATAAATATATATATATATGATAATATATATAAATATATATATATATATGATAATATATATAAATATATATATATATGATAATATATATAAATATATATATATATGATAATATATATATATATATATATATGATAATATATATATATATATATATGATAATATATATATATATGATAATATATATATATATGATAATATATATATATATATATATATATATATATATAATCATATATATATATATATATATATAT
>JAFEUB010000012.1:0-10000 GCA_024529925.1 Ophthalmolycus amberensis | reverse complement strand
GGCGCAGTGTCCCGTCTGGAGACAGAGAGGGCGAAGTTTCTCTCAGCATTGCAGCCTGAGCGCTGCTGCCGGAATCCAACACAACAATGGCGACTCCCAGGCCTGACAGCAACTCCACAAGCTCCAGCAACAACAGCAACATTGGAGGATCCATGTCGCACCATTTTCACCAGCAGACACACAGCAGCAGCATGCAAGGTATTTTTTATTTCACCGTTTTTCTTTTCCTACTGAAGACTATGGAGTTAGTAGGGAAAGGTAGCTTGTAGCTTCCCAGAAACAGAAGAAACCCACAGTCAAGTGACACAGAAAGAGTACAGCTTTTCTGTCCGAATTTTCAAAATAAGTTCCGCGTTGTTGCCCATAGGACAAACTGTTAACTATTTAGTTAACGTTAATGTTTAGGAATGTGAACGTCATTTTATCGTTTTAAAAATAAAAAGAATGATGTACATTTAAAATTCGGACTTTGGATTGATTATATCAAGTGTTATAATTGGAGCTGGCAATTTGACATTCTTAGTTGTTAGAAAATGTAGCTAGTTGGCTTCTGTGGATAAGCACAGTTAAACGTACATGTGAGGTCACTCATCATTTCTCTTCAATACATCTGTGGCATTTTGTTGACAAATGCTGGATAGTGCGAATTATTGATCAGGCATTATTTTTACACATTTCAGAAAGGGTTGCCATGATACACAGAAAAACAAATATTTACACGTGGTATGTTTCATTTGATTTGAGTCATTTTGAACACAGCAGTGGCATTATCATACAGCTATAGTATCATTGGTTGGTTGTCAAATTTGACGCTTTTATTTAGAAGTCTGAATTGCGCAGTTTCCGCTAACGCTCTAGCTTGCTTTGCTTAGCTTGAGTATGAAACTACACTGCTATCAGTTTAGCAGTGATGTTTGTCTGCACAACCGACAGACCTTTAGGAAGTGTCTTCATTCCTTCAGTCCCACACGATTCTCCTTCGAAACAAAACCCAAATCACTCATGTTTGACATCGTAAAGACGCATTCAGTGAATGTGTGCTCACCGACATTATTAGCACCTGGCTGCTAACTTACAAGTAGCGTTAGCACCAAGGCCTACGCTTCAGGTTCCTCTCTCCTAAACCAGGCCACTGTTTGCACCGCTGTCTCTGGCAAAGACATGATACAAATTACACAGTTAGAGTTGGATTTAGTAATTCTATTCATCTTTTTTAAACGTTGTTGAATTTGCTTCCCTCGTTTGACACCGTCACGGAGGTCCTCGTTAAGGAAGTTGTTACCGTAACAGCCCGTCAGATTATGTGATAGCATGAAATACACAGCTCAGTCTTAACACTGCTGTTGTACTGTAACAATATGTCTGCCGGTGGTTCTGTCATAAACACATGTTATAAAGTTGAATCTGTGACGTTATATTTCAACCTAACTGCCTCTGAGTCCACACTCTGAATCCATTATCGGACGGCATTACCTTTTAGCACCAGTAAGCTAACAAACAGCAGTGCAGTATGTATCCAGTGGTCAACAAATGCGAGTTGTATTTGTGACTCCGATCAAATGTTTCCTCTAAACCTTACAGAACCCAACACCTGCTGGAGATGTCAAAATGAAACAGGTACTCTCACTTCTTGTTCAATAGTCTGCTGTTGGGGTTATGTGTTCACATTGGGTTTGATCAGCACTTATCTTGGCAAAGCTTTTCTGAAAATGTTCCCTATCCATCTTCCTCTGTTGATCATCCTTTAAATCTTTTTTTCAAAATGTCATTTTTAATTTGTTATCCATGTATCTGCATGTTTTAATCAAGTTTGAATGTGTTAATGACCTTACGTAGACTGTATGTGTTCTTCTCTACAGTCTATGATGTAGACACAGTAGACAGACCCCATGAGGAGACACTGCATCAGCAGGCCTGTGGGAGAGTTTTCCTCAGCTGCACTGATATCAAAATGTGGCATTTTTAGTGGTATGCCACTGTGAACTTCTGCTGTGCTGCTGCTGTTCATCTGGCTTATGGCATAAAGAGTTATGTTCCACTGGCAAATACTACCACATTTTACCACTTCTCACTGGCATATGTGACTGCTGCTGATGGAATGTTCATTATGTTAACTAGTGCGGTCCCCTCTTATTCCATTATTTGACTAATCGGTTGTTTTGGTCTTAGTCAGTTCAGATAAACAGCTTGTAGCTCGTGGTCCTCACTGTCACCAGATTGGCCTGGTTTCTGCCCAATTGGGCGACTTTTGATTAAGTTGTGCTGGGTAATATAGTGATGGGCTGCTTTTGTCAATATTTGGCAGGGTTCTGAAAATATTTGGAAAAAATATCACCAAAGAATCTGTCATTTTATGGCCAAAATCAGAAAAAGAATTCAGTAAACTTAATTGTGGGCACTCACATTATTGACTCATTTAATTTGAGAACTATTTGATAGACATGAATACAACATTCAATCATGCTTAGGGATAATGGAGGACCTACCTACCTTGATGTTATCTTGATTAACGTTGACATGACTATTTGTGGGTTTTGACCTATTTATCTAACTTTTTATCTTTGGTTATTTGATGCAATGTGTTTTATATTGCACATGTAATGGTTTTAATGTTTTCCATGGGTTTTTGTCAAAGTTATGATTTGGGCTGTTTTGTATTGAATTGGATGGATTTTGTGATTGGGCCGGACACTGAGTATTTGATCTGGCACCACTGGTTCCACAGATAGAGGCCAGTTTCCACATGTGGTGTGGCGCCCCCATGTTAGTGCTAAGCCCATTCTTAGTGGTGTGCCACTCTGACTATTGGCAATAGGCTTTCTGTCCATGTTTTAGGGTAAGAAGTGGCATATGGGAATGGAACAGTGGTTACCAGAGCAGTGAATGTGTCCTTGTAGAGAAGTACGTGCCAGTGGAACAAGAGTCATTTAGGGTTGTGAAAAAAGGATTCACTTAGTATCTCAATATTTAAAAAATAACATTTTTGTTATAGATTTTTTTAAATGATTCAAATTCATTGGCTTCATTTTGGTCTTTGGACTGAAGTTACTACTTTTATTGTAGTACTCTGTGAGTACCGTGACGTTTCAATGAAAAGAAAGTCAAAGCGATATAGCAGACGGTCTGAGATCTGCAGGGATACGACCTGCACCCTCACGTTTGAATACAAACACTACACATACTGTGGAGTAAGGAAACACTTTGGCTTTCACACAGAGTGCCACAGGAGTCCTAAAACCCTGAAATGAGTAAGAATTTCTGAAGTGTGTAAAACAACTTCTTCCCATGGTCTAGTGGGAAACAAGCAATCAAAAATCCCAATAAATTGAATCACGATACTTGTGGAATCGCAGTACTTAAAAATGACGATACACATTGAATCGGGTGTTAAAGAAGCCCAGTCTGGTTCTGTAGGCCACTGAGGTGTCGTTCCCTCTGGAATGACCTGGCTGACGCGCTCGTTGTACGTCTAGATTACCTTTGATGTGCGTTGCATTAGGTACATATTCACTGACCAGTTTGTTGAATGAAAGTTCGTTTATTTCCTTCGTTTCCACCGACATCAAACGCACCAGTTGTATAAACTCGGGAAACTGTTACCGTGAAGCGTAAAGCGGTCAAAAACCCTTTGCCCTTCCAGGGTCAAACACCTGACAACAATGATTTCCATAGCTATATAGACGGAGCACAGGACATTAGTATAGCGCCACCCAATGTATACACAGAGAATAACACTCTAACATCGGGAGATAAGCATATGGTCCCAGCCCCACTGTTAATATGTCTTACGTCAGAGGAACAGCAGCAGCACACCGGTGCCCGGTGGTCAGCAGTGATACTCTACTGAGCTCTGGCATATTCCACGAGAACAGAGTCCAGACACTTTCTACCTCGCCGTCACTTATTTTTGATGTGAAATAGTAAAAGTGATATCATCAAGGGGAACACAGCAATCAAATAGTCATTTTAATACACTCTGCTATTTGGCTAGTATTAACAAAACCTGGTTAATCTGTCCCTCATTCCACTGGGAATACAATGGGACCACATCAAGTTACAGGTACAGTTGCATGGCAGTGCACTGGACCAGACCCTTCTCTCACCATTCAAAGCAACCTGCCTGTATTCCACTTTCAGCATTGGCACTGATGAATAATGAGCCGCTCACATTTAAACAAACCCTAAGAAAATGGAGTAAAATGTGTTTTTCTTTACTTCAGGATTTCAGATAAGCCTGTCTGGAGTGTCCCAAAGTAAGCAATAGACTTAGCACACAAAGCACACCGACCTCCTCCCTTTGTGGGTACACCTCAGTAGTCTAAAGTGGTCTCCTCTCCTCTGTGTTTCTGTTCAACCATTGGCTGACGACTACTGACTAGTGATTGATCAGCGTTGTCATTGTGATCATCATGCTATTGGACAGCATGGATGAAAGGAAGCCACTGTATACTATTGAAACAGCCTGTGTGGTGCTCTGGTAGTTGGGGATCTGTCCACTGTTCACTGCTATTCACTGACACAGATGCAGGTCGGGAGAGATTCATTTGCACCGGGACTTAAAGGTTAAGGGATCCGTTTGCACTCAGGAGCTGGATGAGCAGGGCATGGCAAAGACGACCCAACACTTAAACTCAGCTCTTTGCCTAGCAGTTAGTAAAATCGGCACTTACAGGTGACAGACACTGATCACTTGTCTTCAATTGGAAGCAAGTGCTATCTAAGTTTTGGGTCACTTCGATATCTTGAGGGAACTGTTAAGTTGTGAACCGGGTTTCCAATAACAGTATCCTGCAGCAAGGCTCTTTTACAGCCATAGCAGTTCCAATAAAGATAATGTTTGGATGACAAGCTAAAGGAACTGGTGCAGCATCTGCGTATTGGGGAACCCTGTACATCCGGGCACTTTGCTTGTGTTCAAAATGCATTTTGTGTTTCCTCTGATCTGACAAGAACTTGAGATAACCCAAAGGTCATAGACTGGATCTTAAAATCATGTTTTCTCCTCACCATTCTCAACAGACCTATTCTCCAGATTAACTGTTCAAAGCACCATAATGTGCCGTTACCTGGGTCCTATGGACGTTTTGTGGCCTGGATTTCTTAGTATTGCTTATTGCACACATGGAAAGGCTTATCTCAAGTGTGGAGAGACAGAGGTTACCGGGGTGAGATCACACTGTGTGCACCAGCTGGCTGAACCTACAGTGTGGTGTGCATGTTGTGGGAATCTGGATCGGTGTCTCTCTTTGTCCCGCCAGGTAAACGTAAAGCTCTGAAGCTGAATTTCGCCAACCCTCCAGTGAAACCAGCCTCCAGGCTCCCGCTCCATCCAACGGCTCCCTCCTTCCAGAACCCTCACATGTGAGTAGAGTCAGCTGATGATGTGATCTCGCTTCTTTTAGAAAATACATATTGGCCAGTGAACAAGTCTTCTCAGATTTTGGAAAATGATGACAATACAATTCCAGATTGTTAGGGGATTTTAAGTTGGTCTTTAAAAACATCCCAATGCAGCAGCTCAACTTTGTAAAACAGTGTTCATTGTGATTAATAATGTAGATATATCATTTTTGTTGGCAACTCGATACTAAAGAGCTTGACTAAAGAGCTGGTTCAACATGGGGTAAGCCTCCACTGTTGTTTCAAGCGCTGTATCAGGGAATGTCACACTGTGTTGTGGGAACATCTCTCTATGTTGTGCTGATGAGGTGCTGGGTGAAGGAGAAGCGCTCCTTGGCATGCATCAGGATGGGATCACATACCTGTAAAATATACATCGGTTCGATTCTGGCAAATGTTCCCTAAATATGAGATGGATTCTTTTGAAAATATTTCTAAATATAACATGCCACATAATCAGTTTTATAGATACTCACAAATAATAAGTTATTTAAAAAGTAAACCCAGAATATTCATCCTCTTTTGTAATATGTCATGAACAATTACAATGAAAAATACAATATGTGTAAAATCTTAGAAAGAACTTTAGATGATGGGAAATTATAACTACATCATCAAAATGTATCAGAGGGTCAGTTACCAGCTTGTCCTCCCTTTTTCAAGGAGATGGACGACTGTGGCTCTGTCTCTACCTCCTCCTTCCCCTTCCTGTACTCTGTCTTACATGTGTCTTCGTCCAATCCTGTCTCATCCCGTCCTCTGTGCTCCTCCAGAGAGCGTCTGCGGACACACAGCATCGAGTCGTCGGGGAAGCTGAAGATCTCTCCGGAGCAGCATTGTGACTTTACGGCAGAGGATCTGAGAGACCTCGGGGAGATTGGTCGCGGGGCGTATGGCTCCGTCAACAAGATGGTCCACAAACCCACGGGCCAGATCATGGCTGTCAAGGTGACCTGCTGATAGGCTCTTACACTGATAGGCACACACTGATAGGCTCAGTTAATCTCAACCAGAAGAGCAAAGATTCAGTTCAACACACAGATGGTTACCGTTGCTCTCAAGAAGACGACATCCATTGAAGATTCATTAATGACTCATGGGCCTGTGTCTTTCTATGGAGGAGTAGACCAAACTGTAAATGTGTGTTTGTGTCTCAGAGGATCCGCTCCACTGTGGATGAGAAGGAGCAGAAGCAGCTGCTGATGGATCTAGACGTGGTGATGAGGAGTAGTGACTGTCCCTACATTGTTCAGTTCTACGGCGCTCTCTTCAGAGAGGTCTGACTAACGTTCACTGACCTCAAACGCACCACATCATGTTCCATGCTCTGCCTGCCTGTGTTTGCTGTGGCAGCACTGATACAGAATGCAATCAGTGAATCCTGTCACATGTCTTTGTAACCGTTGACTCTTCGTTTTAGGGGGACTGTTGGATTTGCATGGAACTTATGGCTACCTCATTAGACAAATTCTACAAATATGTATACTGTGCATTAGATGACGTCATTCCAGAGGATATATTAGGCAAAATAACACTAGCGGTGAGTGGATGATTCCCTTTGTCTCTATTCATTTAGTTTTGATGCCATGCATATCTTGGAAACAGGTGATGTGATTGATTTTGTCTTCAACAGACTGTTAAAGCACTGAACCACTTAAAAGAAAACTTGAAAATAATTCACAGAGGTAAGTCTTATTCTCAAATTGTTGTCCGATTGTTATGGGATTGTGAGTACAAGCCAAAATCAAATGATGACATTTGGATGACTTCTGTGTCTCTTTAATTCTTCTTATCATTTTAGACATCAAACCTTCCAACATTCTAATGGACCGAATGGGTAATATCAAGCTGTGTGATTTTGGCATCAGCGGTCAGCTGGTGGACTCCATAGCCAAGACCAGAGACGCAGGCTGCAGGCCTTACATGGCGGTGAGCATCTGCAGTGATGAGAGCTGAATGTGTCGGGCAGACATTCAGATGTCAGGATACTGAGCCGTCTGTCTTTTCCTCTCAGTCACTTCAGAACTAGTGAGAATAAAAAAAGATTTAGGGAATTGATAAATCTCTTTCCTTACATCATTGAGGAATTACATGGCCATTTAGACTGATAAACAGCTGATAAATTCAAAATAAAAAAATATAGATCTACAAAGTAAATGCTCCCGACAGACCATACAATACAGGTCCAATGTTATCTCATTAAACGCATTACGGGCAGTGAGGTTCCGGTTCCGGCTTTACCAGGTTTAGGGCCCTGCTCATGTTTGAGCCTGACCTTTGACCTCTCCATGGAAGGCGGACACAGTCCTGTGGGTTGTGTGAAGCGTCTCAGTATTACTGAGTGTTCTTTGTGTGTGTTTCAGCCTGAAAGGATAGACCCCAGTGCTTCCAGACAAGGCTATGATGTCCGGTCTGATGTGTGGAGCTTGGGAATCACCCTGGTGAGACAAATGATGTCGTCGGCTTTATCATGAAATCTAACCCATAGTTATGTCTGCGCTCGTTTGACTGGACAGAGCTGTTGCAGTGAGGACAATCCAGTCCATCACAGTCTGTGTTTGCTTTCAGTATGAGCTGGCCACAGGACGGTTCCCCTACCCCAAGTGGAACAGTGTTTTTGATCAGCTGACACAGGTGGTGAAAGGTGAACCTCCCCACCTCAGCAACTCAGAGGAGAGGCAGTTCTCCCCCATGTTCATCAACTTTGTTAACCTATGGTAAGCACCATTAGCACTCATGCATACATACAGGCTGATCTCTGATCAGTGTGTGAAATACTCCACTTCATTCATTACTGAAGACATTCTGTAACAGCTGAGCGTGAAAGTTCTTTCTTGGCCTTAAGAATTGAAGTACGAGCTTTAGTAGCTTTTCCAGAGCTTTTGACCACATCTCATGGTCTTCATTAGTCTGCAGCCAAACAAACCAACATTTGCTGATGAAGACAATGTAAAGCAGTTTTAAGAGTCTGCCACTGAACACTTGTACCCCTATGCTGATGGAGATTCTTCTCCCTCTGTCCAGCCTTACGAAGGACGAATCAAAACGGCCAAAGTACAAGGAGCTTCTGGTAAGTTCTTGGACTGTTCTTTAGTTTTTCACAAATCAGTACTTCAGATCAAGAGCATGTGTAATTAGTGGTAATGGTGCTGGTTCTGAACTGTGGTTAGATTTGATAGTGAGTGAGTACTGTGGAGATGTTAGACAGTTTTCTGCATTTTATATCATGCAAGTTATGAGTTAAAGGAGACTATTGACACACTGTAACCATGGGATAGACGGGGGACATGCTATCATTTGGGGATAGTTCACTTTCACGAAACATTCTATATTTTTCAGCTAAATTACATTTGGCCAAGAAATCAATTCCTCAATTCCTGAACCAGACTTTTGAACCTTTAAAGCAGCACTAACTAAATAGTTTTATGCAAACAATGGATCAAATGATAAATTAAATAATGTGACTGACTAACATTAGAGAGGTTAGCCCATTGTTTTTGCTTTCCCGTTGTGTTTTTATTTTATTTTATTTTAAATCAATGCAGCTTTAAAATTAAGCAAAATATTCTCCCATGTCTATCTTTTTGCTGCCTCTATAATTTGTGTTTATGTCAAATATACGTAGTGTTACGTATCCCAGGCAACTAGTTCAACACATAATTAGCCCTCAGATCTTTTCATGAAACCAAAGAGCTCCTCTGTGTCTCACATCAGCCTGAAGCTCACTGTGTCCCTTCCTCTAGAAACGTCCCTTCATTCTGATGTATGAAGAGCATTTCGTGGACGTCGCCAGTTACGTATGTCGCATCCTGGATCAGTTCCCCACCTCTCCCATCTCTCCGATGTACGTGGACTGATGGAGTCAGGCTGGGGGGGGGAGTGGGGGAGTGGGAGGCTCACCCACCATGCAGTGGGTGGGACACTTAGCTTTGTGATGCAGTGCTTGACATCAAAGAGTTATGTAGGATCACCTGTTCATTCACATGTTCCAAAGAACAAAGGAAACTAATTCCACATTGCCCGGTGCAATAAGATGATGCATGTAAAAGCAAACCTCCACCTCCCAACAAGTCAATGTCAAACATACACTATATATACAGTCTACCAAATCGAATGTAGAACAGGGACACTCGTGAAATTAGCCTCTAATTGGATTGTACACTGTGGACTATGTATGCATATGTGTGTTCACTTCTGAACTGTTGACCTGTACAGATGTATGCTGATCGACCTGCAGTACACACACACACACACACACACAGTTTGGTGTGGGCACCTTCTCTCATGGTATATGAATAAGTATGCAATAGTGTTTCTCTCTGGAGAGCTCATGGATTCGGTAGCGTAGCTTTACTTCTGTCTGATTTTTCAATATGCAATCTGTGAGTGTGTACTGACACATGATCACATCTGATGGCCACAGTTTTGTACCGTTCATGTGTTATCATCACGTTTCAGTCACAGAGCTCAGCATCAAAGAGAAATCCCTAAACCCAGAAGATCATTCAACACAACTTCTCACAGTTCTGAAGTTTTTTGCAGAATTGCTTAAACTCTGTTCTGTCTCTCGCTCTCTCGCGCTCGCTCTCTCCAAGCTGTC
>JAFEUB010000011.1:7500-96346 GCA_024529925.1 Ophthalmolycus amberensis | reverse complement strand
CCAAGCAGGGACTTACTGTTTCCAAGCAGGGACTTACTGTTCGCCAAGCAGGGACTTACTGTTTGCCAAGCAGGGACTTACTGTTCGCCAAGCAGGGACTTACTGTTCGCCAAGCAGGGACTTACTGTTCGCCAAGCAGGGACTTACTGTTTGCCAAGCAGGGACTTACTGTTTGCCAAGCAGGACTTACTGTTCGCCAAGCAGGGACTTACTGTTTGCCAAGCAGGGACTTACTGTTCGCCAAGCAGGGACTTACTGTTCGCCAAGCAGGGACTTACTGTTTGCAAGCAGGGACTTACTGTTCGCCAAGCAGGGACTTACTGTTTGCCAAGCAGGGACTTACTGTTCGCCAAGCAGGGACTTACTGTTCGCCAAGCGGGACTTACTGTTCGCCAAGCAGGGACTTACTGTTCGCCAAGCAGGGACTTACTGTTCGCCAAGCAGGGACTTACTGTTCGCCAAGCAGGGACTTACTGTTCGCCAAGCAGGGACTTACTGTTCGCCAAGCAGGGACTACTGTTCGCCAAGCAGGGACTTACTGTTCGCCAAGCAGGGACTTACTGTTCGCCAAGCAGGGACTTACTGTTCGCCAAGCAGGGACTTACTGTTCGCCAAGCAGGGACTTACTGTTCGCCAAGCAGGGACTACTGTTCGCCAAGCAGGGCTACTGTTCGCCAAGCAGGGACTTACTGTTCGCCAAGCAGGGACTTACTGTTCGCCAAGCAGGGACTTACTGTTCGCCAAGCAGGGACTTACTGTTCGCCAAGCAGGGACTTACTGTTCGCCAAGCAGGGACTTACTGTTCGCCAAGCAGGGACTTACTGTTCGCCAAGCAGGGACTTACTGTTCGCCAAGCAGGGACTTACTGTTCGCCAAGCAGGGACTACTGTTTGCCAAGCATGTTTGCCAAGCAGGGACTTACTGTTCGCCAAGCAGGCTTACTGTTCGCCAAGCAGGGACTTACTGTTCGCCAAGCAGGGACTTACTGTTTGCCAAGCAGGGACTTACTGTTCGCCAAGCAGGGACTTACTGTTCGCCAAGCAGGGACTTACTGTTCGCCAAGCAGGGACTTACTGTTCGCCAAGCAGGGACTTACTGTTCGCCAAGCAGGGACTTACTGTTCGCCAAGCAGGGACTTACTGTTCGCCAAGCAGGGACTTACTGTTCGCCAAGCAGGGACTTACTGTTCGCCAAGCAGGGACTACTGTTTGCCAAGCAGTTTGCAAGCAGGGACTTACTGTTCGCCAAGCAGGGACTTACTGTTCGCCAAGCAGGGACTTACTGTTCGCCAAGCAGGGACTTACTGTTTGCCAAGCAGTTTGCCAAGCAGGGACTTACTGTTCGCCAAGCAGGGACTTACTGTTCGCCAAGCAGGGACTTACTGTTCGCCAAGCAGGGACTTACTGTTCGCCAAGCAGGGACTTACTGTTCGCCAAGCAGGGACTTACTGTTCGCCAAGCAGGGACTTACTGTTCGCCAAGCAGGGACTTACTGTTCGCCAAGCAGGACTTACTGTTCGCCAAGCAGGGACTTACTGTTTGCCAAGCAGGGACTTACTGTTCGCCAAGCAGGGACTTACTGTTCGCCAAGCAGGGACTTACTGTTCGCCAAGCAGGGACTTACTGTTCGCCAAGCAGGGACTTACTGTTCGCCAAGCAGGGACTTACTGTTCGCCAAGCAGGGACTTACTGTTCGCCAAGCAGGGACTTACTGTTCGCCAAGCAGGGACTTACTGTTCGCCAAGCAGGGACTTACTGTTCGCCAAGCAGGGACTTACTGTTCGCCAAGCAGGGACTTACTGTTCGCCAGCAGGGACTTACTGTTTGCCAAGCAGGGACTTACTGTTCGCCAAGCAGGGACTTACTGTTCGCCAAGCAGGGACTTACTGTTCGCCAAGCAGGGACTTACTGTTCGCCAAGCAGGGACTTACTGTTTGCCAAGCAAGGACTTACTGTTCGCCAAGCAGGGACTTACTGTTTGCCAAGCAGTTTGCCAAGCAGGGACTTACTGTTCGCCAAGCAGGGACTTACTGTTCGCCAAGCAGGGACTTACTGTTCGCCAAGCAGGGACTTACTGTTTGCCAAGCAGGGACTTACTGTTTGCCAAGCAGGGACTTACTGTTCGCCAAGCAGGGACTTACTGTTCGCCAAGCAGGGACTTACTGTTCGCCAAGCAGGACTTACTGTTCGCCAAGCAGGGACTTACTGTTCGCCAAGCAGGGACTTACTGTTTGCCAAGCAGGGACTTACTGTTCGCCAAGCAGGGACTTACTGTTCGCCAAGCAGGGACTTACTGTTCGCCAAGCAGGGACTTACTGTTTGCCAAGCAGGGGACTTACTGTTCGCCAAGCAGGGACTACTGTTCGCCAAGCAGGGACTACTGTTCGCCAAGCAGGGACTTACTGTTCGCCAAGCAGGGACTTACTGTTCGCCAAGCAGGGACTTACTGTTCGCCAAGCAGGGACTTACTGTTCGCCAAGCAGGGACTTACTGTTCGCCAAGCAGGGACTACTGTTCGCCAAGCAGGGACTACTGTTCGCCAAGCAGGGACTTACTGTTCGCCAAGCAGGGACTTACTGTTCGCCAAGCAGGGACTTACTGTTCGCCAAGCAGGGACTTACTGTTCGCCAAGCAGGGACTTACTGTTCGCCAAGCAGGGACTACTGTTCGCCAAGCAGGGACTACTGTTCGCCAAGCAGGGACTTACTGTTCGCCAAGCAGGGACTTACTGTTCGCCAAGCAGGGACTTACTGTTCGCCAAGCAGGGACTTACTGTTCGCCAAGCAGGGACTTACTGTTCGCCAAGCAGGGACTTACTGTTCGCCAAGCAGGGACTTACTGTTCGCCAAGCAGGGACTTACTGTTCGCCAAGCAGGGACTTACTGTTCGCCAAGCAGGGACTTACTGTTTGCCAAGCAGTTTGCCAAGCAGGGACTTACTGTTCGCCAAGCAGGGACTTACTGTTCGCCAAGCAGGGACTTACTGTTCGCCAAGCAGGGACTTACTGTTTGCCAAGCAGGGAGACTTACTGTTCGCCAAGCAGGGACTTACTGTTCGCCAAGCAGGGACTTACTGTTCGCCAAGCAGGGACTTACTGTTCGCCAAGCAGGGACTTACTGTTCGCCAAGCAGGGACTTACTGTTTGCTAAGCAAGGACTTACTGTTTGCCAAGCAGGGACTTACTGTTTGCCAAGCAAGGACTTACTGTTCGCCAAGCAGGGACCTACTGTTTGCCAAGCAGTTTGCCAAGCAGGGACTTACTGTTCGCCAAGCAGGGACTTACTGTTCGCCAAGCAAGGACTTACTGTTCGCCAAGCAGGGACCTACTGTTTGCCAAGCAGTTTGCCAAGCAGGGACTTACTGTTTGCCAAGCAGGGACTTACTGTTCGCCAAGCAGGGACTTACTGTTCGCCAAGCAGGGACTTACTGTTCGCCAAGCAGGGACTTACTGTTTGCCAAGCAGGGACTTACTGTTCGCCAAGCAGGGACTTACTGTTTGCCAAGCAGGGACTTACTGTTCGCCAACAGGGACTTACTGTTCGCCAAGCAGGGACTTACTGTTCGCCAAGCAGGGACTTACTGTTCGCCAAGCAGGGACTTACTGTTCGCCAAGCAGGGACTTACTGTTCGCCAAGCAGGGACTTACTGTTTGCCAAGCAGTGTGCCAAGCAGGGACTTACTGTTCGCCAAGCAGGGACTTACTGTTCGCCAAGCAGGGACTTACTGTTCGCCAAGCAGGGACTTACTGTTCGCCAAGCAGGGACTTACTGTTCGCCAAGCAGGGACTTACTGTTCGCCAAGCAGGGACTTACTGTTCGCCAAGCAGGGACTTACTGTTCGCAAGCAGGGACTTACTGTTGCCAAGCAGGGACTTACTGTTTGCCAAGCAAGGACTTACTGTTCGCCAAGCAGGGACTTACTGTTTGCCAAGCAGTTTGCCAAGCAGGGACTTACTGTTCGCCAAGCAGGGACTTACTGTTCGCCAAGCAGGGACTTACTGTTCGCCAAGCAGGGACTTACTGTTTGCCAAGCAGGGACTTACTGTTCGCCAAGCAGGGACTTACTGTTCGCCAAGCAGGGACTTACTGTTCGCCAAGCAGGGACTTACTGTTTGCCAAGCAGGGACTTACTGTTCGCCAAGCAGGGACTTACTGTTCGCCAAGCAGGGACTTACTGTTCGCCAAGCAGGGACTTACTGTTCGCCAAGCAGGGACTTACTGTTCGCCAAGCAGGGACTTACTGTTCGCCAAGCAGGGACTTACTGTTTGCCAAGCAGGGACTTACTGTTCGCCAAGCAGGGACTACTGTTCGCCAAGCAGGGACTACTGTTCGCCAAGCAGGGACTTACTGTTCGCCAAGCAGGGACTTACTGTTCGCCAAGCAGGGACTTACTGTTCGCCAAGCAGGGACTTACTGTTCGCCAAGCAGGGACTACTGTTCGCCAAGCAGGGACTACTGTTCGCCAAGCAGGGACTACTGTTCGCCAAGCAGGGACTTACTGTTCGCCAAGCAGGGACTTACTGTTCGCCAAGCAGGGACTTACTGTTCGCCAAGCAGGGACTTACTGTTCGCCAAGCAGGGACTTACTGTTCGCCAAGCAGGGACTTACTGTTCGCCAAGCAGGGACTTACTGTTCGCCAAGCAGGGACTTACTGTTCGCCAAGCAGGGACTTACTGTTCGCCAAGCAGGGACTTACTGTTCGCCAAGCAGGGACTTACTGTTCGCCAAGCAGGGACTTACTGTTCGCCAAGCAGGGACTTACTGTTCGCCAAGCAGGGACTTACTGTTCGCCAAGCAGGGACTTACTGTTCGCCAAGCAGGGACTTACTGTTCGCCAAGCAGGGACCTTACTGTTTGCCAAGCAGTTTGCCAAGCAGGGACTTACTGTTCGCCAAGCAGGGACTTACTGTTCGCCAAGCAGGGACTTACTGTTCGCCAAGCAGGGACTTACTGTTTGCCAAGCAGGGACTTACTGTTCGCCAAGCAGGGACTTACTGTTCGCCAAGCAGGGACTTACTGTTCGCCAAACAGGGACTTACTGTTCGCCAAGCAGGGACTTACTGTTCGCCAAGCAGGGACTTACTGTTTGCCAAGCAGGGACTTACTGTTTGCCAAGCAGGGACTTACTGTTTGCCAAGCAAGGACTTACTGTTCGCCAAGCAGGGACTACTGTTTGCCAAGCAGTTGCCAAGCAGGGACTTACTGTTCGCCAAGCAGGGACTTACTGTTCGCCAAGCAGGGACTTACTGTTCGCCAAGCAGGGACTACTGTTTGCCAAGCAGTTTGCCAAGCAGGGACTTACTGTTCGCCAAGCAGGGACTTACTGTTCGCCAAGCAGGGACTTACTGTTTGCCAAGCAAGGACTTACTGTTTGCCAAGCAGGGACTTACTGTTTGCCAAGCAGGGACTTACTGTTCGCCAAGCAGGGACTTACTGTTTGCCAAGCAGGGACTTACTGTTCGCCAAGCAGGGACTTACTGTTCGCCAAGCAGGGACTTACTGTTTGCCAAGCAGGGACTTACTGTTCGCCAAGCAGGGACTTACTGTTCGCCAAGCAGGGACTTACTGTTTGCCAAGCAGGGACTTACTGTTTGCCAAGCAGGGACTTACTGTTTGCCAAGCAGGGACTTACTGTTCGCCAAGCAGGGACTTACTGTTTGCCAAGCAGGGACTTACTGTTTGCCAAGCAGGGACTTACTGTTCGCCAAGCAGGGACTTACTGTTCGCCAAGCAGGGACTTACTGTTCGCCAAGCAGGGACTTACTGTTTGCCAAGCAGGGACTTACTGTTCGCCAAGCAGGGACTTACTGTTCGCCAAGCAGGGACTTACTGTTCGCCAAGCAGGGACTTACTGTTCGCCAAGCAGGGACTTACTGTTCGCCAAGCAGGGACTTACTGTTCGCCAAGCAGGGACTACTGTTCGCCAAGCAGGGACTACTGTTCGCCAAGCAGGGACTTACTGTTCGCCAAGCAGGGACTTACTGTTCGCCAAGCAGGGACTTACTGTTCGCCAAGCAGGGACTTACTGTTCGCCAAGCAGGGACTTACTGTTCGCCAAGCAGGGACTTACTGTTCGCCAAGCAGGGACTACTGTTCGCCAAGCAGGGACTTACTGTTCGCCAAGCAGGGACTTACTGTTCGCCAAGCAGGGACTTACTGTTCGCCAAGCAGGGACTTACTGTTCGCCAAGCAGGGACTTACTGTTCGCCAAGCAGGGACTTACTGTTCGCCAAGCAGGGACTTACTGTTCGCCAAGCAGGGACTTACTGTTCGCCAAGCAGGGACTTACTGTTTGCCAAGCAGTTTGCCAAGCAGGGACTTACTGTTCGCCAAGCAGGGACTTACTGTTCGCCAAGCAGGGACTTACTGTTCGCCAAGCAGGGACTTACTGTTTGCCAAGCAGGGACTTACTGTTCGCCAAGCAGGGACTTACTGTTCGCCAAGCAGGGACTTACTGTTCGCCAAGCAGGGACTTACTGTTCGCCAAGCAGGGACTTACTGTTCGCCAAGCAGGGACTTACTGTTTGCTAAGCAGGGACTTACTGTTTGCCAAGCAGGGACTTACTGTTTGCCAAGCAAGGACTTACTGTTCGCCAAGCAGGGACTTACTGTTTGCCAAGCAGTTTGCCAAGCAGGGACTTACTGTTCGCCAAGCAGGGACTTACTGTTCGCCAAGCAGGGACTTACTGTTTGCCAAGCAGGGACTTACTGTTTGCCAAGCAGGGACTTACTGTTCGCCAAGCAGGGACTTACTGTTCGCCAAGCAGGGACTTACTGTTCGCCAAGCAGGGACTTACTGTTCGCCAAGCAGGGACTTACTGTTTGCCAAGCAGGGACTTACTGTTCGCCAAGCAGGGACTTACTGTTTGCCAAGCAGGGACTTACTGTTTGCCAAGCAGGGACTTACTGTTCGCCAAGCAGGGACTTACTGTTCGCCAAGCAGGGACTTACTGTTTGCCAAGCAGGGACTTACTGTTTGCCAAGCAGGACTTACTGTTCGCCAAGCAGGGACTTACTGTTTGCCAAGCAGTTTGCCAAGCAGGGACTTACTGTTCGCCAAGCAGGGACTTACTGTTCGCCAAGCAGGGACTTACTGTTCGCCAAGCAGGGACTTACTGTTTGCCAAGCAGGGACTTACTGTTTGCCAAGCAGGGACTTACTGTTCGCCAAGCAGGGACTTACTGTTCGCCAAGCAGGGACTTACTGTTCGCCAAGCAGGGACTTACTGTTCGCCAAGCAGGGACTTACTGTTTGCCAAGCAGGGACTTACTGTTCGCCAAGCAGGGACTTACTGTTCGCCAAGCAGGGACTTACTGTTTGCCAAGCAGGGACTTACTGTTCGCCAAGCAGGGACTTACTGTTCGCCAAGCAGGGACTTACTGTTTGCCAAGCAGGGACTTACTGTTTGCCAAGCAGGGACTTACTGTTCGCCAAGCAGGGACTTACTGTTTGCCAAGCAGTTTGCCAAGCAGGGACTTACTGTTCGCCAAGCAGGGACTTACTGTTCGCCAAGCAGGGACTTACTGTTCGCCAAGCAGGGACTTACTGTTTGCCAAGCAGGGACTTACTGTTTGCCAAGCAGGGACTTACTGTTCGCCAAGCAGGGACTTACTGTTTGCCAAGCAGGGACTTACTGTTTGCCAAGCAGGGACTTACTGTTCGCCAAGCAGGGACTTACTGTTCGCCAAGCAGGGACTTACTGTTCGCCAAGCAGGGACTTACTGTTCGCCAAGCAGGGACTTACTGTTTGCCAAGCAGGGACTTACTGTTCGCCAAGCAGGGACTTACTGTTTGCCAAGCAGGGACTTACTGTTCGCCAAGCAGGGAGCTACTGTTCGCCAAGCAGGGACTACTGTTCGCCAAGCAGGGACTTACTGTTCGCCAAGCAGGGACTTACTGTTCGCCAAGCAGGGACTTACTGTTCGCCAAGCAGGGACTACTGTTCGCCAAGCAGGGGTTGCTACTGTTCGCCAAGCAGGGACTTACTGTTCGCCAAGCAGGGACTTACTGTTCGCCAAGCAGGGACTTACTGTTCGCCAAGCAGGGACTTACTGTTCGCCAAGCAGGGACTTACTGTTCGCCAAGCAGGGACTTACTGTTCGCCAAGCAGGGACTTACTGTTCGCCAAGCAGGGACTTACTGTTCGCCAAGCAGGGACTTACTGTTCGCCAAGCAGGGACTTACTGTTCGCCAAGCAGGGACTTACTGTTCGCCAAGCAGGGACTTACTGTTCGCCAAGCAGGGACTTACTGTTCGCCAAGCAGGGACTTACTGTTCGCCAAGCAGGGACTTACTGTTCGCCAAGCAGGGACTTACTGTTCGCCAAGCAGGGACTTACTGTTTGCCAAGCAGTTTGCCAAGCAGGGACTTACTGTTCGCCAAGCAGGGACTTACTGTTCGCCAAGCAGGGACTTACTGTTCGCCAAGCAGGGACTTACTGTTTGCCAAGCAGGGACTTACTGTTCGCCAAGCAGGGACTTACTGTTCGCCAAGCAGGGACTTACTGTTCGCCAAGCAGGGACTTACTGTTCGCCAAGCAGGGACTTACTGTTCGCCAAGCAGGGACTTACTGTTTGCCAAGCAAGGACTTACTGTTTGCCAAGCAGGGACTTACTGTTTGCCAAGCAGGGACTTACTGTTCGCCAAACAGGGACCTACTGTTTGCCAAGCAGTTTGCCAAGCAGGGACTTACTGTTCGCCAAGCAGGGACTTACTGTTCGCCAAGCAGGGACTTACTGTTCGCCAAGCAGGGACCTACTGTTTGCCAAGCAGTTTGCCAAGCAGGGACTTACTGTTCGCCAAGCAGGGACTTACTGTTCGCCAAGCAGGGACTTA
The DNA here is from genome assembly GCA_024529925.1 of Ophthalmolycus amberensis. NCBI lineage: Eukaryota > Metazoa > Chordata > Actinopteri > Perciformes > Zoarcidae > Ophthalmolycus > Ophthalmolycus amberensis. Next base: position 87,511 of record JAFEUB010000011.1, on the reverse strand, counting down.
CTGTTTGCCAAGCAGGGACTTACTGTTCGCCAAGCAGGGACTTACTGTTTGCCAAGCAGGGACTTACTGTTCGCCAAGCAGGGACTTACTGTTGCCAAGCAGGGACTTACTGTTCGCCAAGCAGGGACTTACTGTTCGCCAAGCAGGGACTTACTGTTTGCCAAGCAGGGACTTACTGTTCGCCAAGCAGGGACTTACTGTTCGCCAAGCAGGGACTTACTGTTTGCCAAGCAGGGACTTACTGTTCGCCAAGCAGGGACTTACTGTTTGCCAAGCAGGGACTTACTGTTTGCCAAGCAGGGACTTACTGTTCGCCAAGCAGGGACTTACTGTTTGCCAAGCAGGGACTTACTGTTCGCCAAGCAGGGACTTACTGTTCGCCAAGCAGGGACTTACTGTTTGCCAAGCAGGGACTTACTGTTCGCCAAGCAGGGACTTACTGTTCGCCAAGCAGGGACTTACTGTTCGCCAAGCAGGGACTTACTGTTCGCCAAGCAGGGACTTACTGTTCGCCAAGCAGGGACTTACTGTTTGCCAAGCAGGGACTTACTGTTTGCCAAGCAGGGACTTACTGTTTGCCAAGCAGGGACTTACTGTTCGCCAAGCAGGGACCTACTGTTTGCCAAGCAGTTTGCCAAGCAGGGACTTACTGTTCGCCAAGCAGGGACTTACTGTTCGCCAAGCAGGGACTTACTGTTCGCCAAGCAGGGACTTACTGTTTGCCAAGCAGTTTGCCAAGCAGGGACTTACTGTTCGCCAAGCAGGGACTTACTGTTCGCCAAGCAGGGACTTACTGTTCGCCAAGCAGGGACTTACTGTTCGCCAAGCAGGGACTTACTGTTTGCCAAGCAGGGACTTACTGTTCGCCAAGCAGGGACTTACTGTTCGCCAAGCAGGGACTTACTGTTCGCCAAGCAGGGACTTACTGTTCGCCAAGCAGGGACTTACTGTTCGCCAAGCAGGGACTTACTGTTTGCCAAGCAGGGACTTACTGTTTGCCAAGCAGGGACTTACTGTTTGCCAAGCAGGGACTTACTGTTCGCCAAGCAGGGACTTACTGTTTGCCAAGCAGGGACTTACTGTTCGCCAAGCAGGGACTTACTGTTCGCCAAGCAGGGACTTACTGTTCGCCAAGCAGGGACTTACTGTTCGCCAAGCAGGGACTTACTGTTCGCCAAGCAGGGACTTACTGTTTGCCAAGCAGGGACTTACTGTTTGCCAAGCAGGGACTTACTGTTTGCCAAGCAAGGACTTACTGTTCGCCAAGCAGGGACTTACTGTTTGCCAAGCAGGGACTTACTGTTTGCCAAGCAGGGACTTACTGTTCGCCAAGCAGGGACTTACTGTTTGCCAAGCAGGGACTTACTGTTCGCCAAGCAGGGACTTACTGTTCGCCAAGCAGGGACTTACTGTTCGCCAAGCAGGGACTTACTGTTCGCCAAGCAGGGACTTACTGTTCGCCAAGCAGGGACTTACTGTTCGCCAAGCAGGGACTTACTGTTCGCCAAGCAGGGACTACTGTTCGCCAAGCAGGGACTTACTGTTCGCCAAGCAGGGACTTACTGTTCGCCAAGCAGGGACTTACTGTTCGCCAAGCAGGGACTTACTGTTCGCCAAGCAGGGACTTACTGTTTGCCAAGCAGGGACTTACTGTTTGCCAAGCAGGGACTTACTGTTTGCCAAGCAGGGACTTACTGTTCGCCAAGCAGGGACTTACTGTTCGCCAAGCAGGGACTTACTGTTCGCCAAGCAGGGACTTACTGTTCGCCAAGCAGGGACTTACTGTTTGCCAAGCAGGGACTTACTGTTCGCCAAGCAGGGACTTACTGTTCGCCAAGCAGGGACTTACTGTTCGCCAAGCAGGGACTTACTGTTCGCCAAGCAGGGACTTACTGTTCGCCAAGCAGGGACTTACTGTTTGCCAAGCAGGGACTTACTGTTTGCCAAGCAGGGACTTACTGTTTGCCAAGCAAGGACTTACTGTTCGCCAAGCAGGGACTTACTGTTTGCCAAGCAGGGACTTACTGTTTGCCAAGCAGGGACTTACTGTTCGCCAAGCAGGGACTTACTGTTTGCCAAGCAGGGACTTACTGTTCGCCAAGCAGGGACTTACTGTTCGCCAAGCAGGGACTTACTGTTTGCCAAGCAAGGACTTACTGTTTGCCAAGCAGGGACTTACTGTTTGCCAAGCAAGGACTTACTGTTCGCCAAGCAGGGACTTACTGTTTGCCAAGCAGGGACTTACTGTTTGCCAAGCAGGGACTTACTGTTCGCCAAGCAGGGACTTACTGTTTGCCAAGCAGGGACTTACTGTTCGCCAAGCAGGGACTTACTGTTTGCCAAGCAGGGACTTACTGTTCGCCAAGCAGGGACTTACTGTTCGCCAAGCAGGGACTTACTGTTCGCCAAGCAGGGACTTACTGTTCGCCAAGCAGGGACTTACTGTTCGCCAAGCAGGGACTTACTGTTCGCCAAGCAGGGACTACTGTTCGCCAAGCAGGGACTACTGTTCGCCAAGCAGGGACTACTGTTCGCCAAGCAGGGACTTACTGTTCGCCAAGCAGGGACTTACTGTTCGCCAAGCAGGGACTTACTGTTCGCCAAGCAGGGACTTACTGTTCGCCAAGCAGGGACTTACTGTTCGCCAAGCAGGGACTACTGTTCGCCAAGCAGGGACTTACTGTTCGCCAAGCAGGGACTTACTGTTCGCCAAGCAGGGACTTACTGTTCGCCAAGCAGGGACTTACTGTTCGCCAAGCAGGGACTTACTGTTCGCCAAGCAGGGACTTACTGTTCGCCAAGCAGGGACTTACTGTTCGCCAAGCAGGGACTTACTGTTCGCCAAGCAGGGACTTACTGTTCGCCAAGCAGGGACTTACTGTTCGCCAAGCAGGGACTTACTGTTTGCCAAGCAGTTTGCCAAGCAGGGACTTACTGTTCGCCAAGCAGGGACTTACTGTTCGCCAAGCAGGGACTTACTGTTCGCCAAGCAGGGACTTACTGTTTGCCAAGCAGGGACTTACTGTTCGCCAAGCAGGGACTTACTGTTCGCCAAGCAGGGACTTACTGTTCGCCAAGCAGGGACTTACTGTTCGCCAAGCAGGGACTTACTGTTCGCCAAGCAGGGACTTACTGTTTGCCAAGCAGGGACTTACTGTTTGCCAAGCAGGGACTTACTGTTTGCCAAGCAGGGACTTACTGTTCGCCAAGCAGGGACCTACTGTTTGCCAAGCAGTTTGCCAAGCAGGGACTTACTGTTCGCCAAGCAGGGACTTACTGTTCGCCAAGCAGGGACTTACTGTTCGCCAAGCAGGGACTTACTGTTCGCCAAGCAGGGACTTACTGTTCGCCAAGCAGGGACTTACTGTTCGCCAAGCAGGGACTTACTGTTCGCCAAGCAGGGACTTACTGTTTGCCAAGCAGGGACTTACTGTTCGCCAAGCAGGGACTTACTGTTCGCCAAGCAGGGACTTACTGTTCGCCAAGCAGGGACTTACTGTTCGCCAAGCAGGGACTTACTGTTCGCCAAGCAGGGACTTACTGTTCGCCAAGCAGGGACTTACTGTTCGCCAAGCAGGGACTTACTGTTCGCCAAGCAGGGACTTACTGTTCGCCAAGCAGGGACTTACTGTTCGCCAAGCAGGGACTTACTGTTTGCCAAGCAGGGACTTACTGTTCGCCAAGCAGGGACTTACTGTTCGCCAAGCAGGGACTTACTGTTCGCCAAGCAGGGACTTACTGTTCGCCAAGCAGGGACTTACTGTTCGCCAAGCAGGGACTTACTGTTTGCCAAGCAGGGACTTACTGTTCGCCAAGCAGGGACTTACTGTTCGCCAAGCAGGGACTTACTGTTTGCCAAGCAGGGACTTACTGTTCGCCAAGCAGGGACTTACTGTTGCCAAGCAGGGACTTACTGTTCGCCAAGCAGGGACTTACTGTTTGCCAAGCAGGGACTTACTGTTCGCCAAGCAGGGACTTACTGTTCGCCAAGCAGGGACTTACTGTTTGCCAAGCAGGGACTTACTGTTCGCCAAGCAGGGACTTACTGTTCGCCAAGCAGGGACTTACTGTTCGCCAAGCAGGGACTTACTGTTCGCCAAGCAGGGACTTACTGTTCGCCAAGCAGGGACTTACTGTTCGCCAAGCAGGGACTTACTGTTCGCCAAGCAGGGACTTACTGTTCGCCAAGCAGGGACTTACTGTTCGCCAAGCAGGGACTTACTGTTCGCCAAGCAGGGACTTACTGTTCGCCAAGCAGGGACTTACTGTTCGCCAAGCAGGGACTTACTGTTCGCCAAGCAGGGACTTACTGTTCGCCAAGCAGGGACTTACTGTTCGCCAAGCAGGGACTTACTGTTCGCCAAGCAGGGACTTACTGTTCGCCAAGCAGGGACTTACTGTTCGCCAAGCAGGGACTTACTGTTCGCCAAGCAGGGACTTACTGTTCGCCAAGCAGGGACTTACTGTTCGCCAAGCAGGGACTTACTGTTCGCCAAGCAGGGACTTACTGTTCGCCAAGCAGGGACTTACTGTTCGCCAAGCAGGGACTTACTGTTCGCCAAGCAGGGACTTACTGTTCGCCAAGCAGGGACTTACTGTTCGCCAAGCAGGGACTTACTGTTTGCCAAGCAGGGACTTACTGTTCGCCAAGCAGGGACTTACTGTTCGCCAAGCAGGGACTTACTGTTCGCCAAGCAGGGACTTACTGTTTGCCAAGCAGGGACTTACTGTTCGCCAAGCAGGGACTTACTGTTTGCCAAGCAGTTTGCCAAGCAGGGACTTACTGTTCGCCAAGCAGGGACTTACTGTTCGCCAAGCAGGGACTTACTGTTCGCCAAGCAGGGACTTACTGTTTGCCAAGCAGGGACTTACTGTTTGCCAAGCAGGGACTTACTGTTCGCCAAGCAGGGACTTACTGTTTGCCAAGCAGGGACTTACTGTTTGCCAAGCAGGGACTTACTGTTCGCCAAGCAGGGACTTACTGTTTGCCAAGCAGGGACTTACTGTTCGCCAAGCAGGGACTTACTGTTCGCCAAGCAGGGACTTACTGTTTGCCAAGCAGGGACTTACTGTTCGCCAAGCAGGGACTTACTGTTTGCCAAGCAGGGACTTACTGTTCGCCAAGCAGGGACTTACTGTTCGCCAAGCAGGGACTTACTGTTCGCCAAGCAGGGACTTACTGTTCGCCAAGCAGGGACTTACTGTTCGCCAAGCAGGGACTTACTGTTCGCCAAGCAGGGACTTACTGTTCGCCAAGCAGGGACTACTGTTCGCCAAGCAGGGACTTACTGTTCGCCAAGCAGGGACTTACTGTTCGCCAAGCAGGGACTTACTGTTCGCCAAGCAGGGACTTACTGTTCGCCAAGCAGGGACTTACTGTTCGCCAAGCAGGGACTTACTGTTTGCCAAGCAGGGACTTACTGTTCGCCAAGCAGGGACTTACTGTTCGCCAAGCAGGGACTTACTGTTCGCCAAGCAGGGACTTACTGTTCGCCAAGCAGGGACTTACTGTTCGCCAAGCAGGGACTTACTGTTCGCCAAGCAGGGACTTACTGTTCGCCAAGCAGGGACTTACTGTTCGCCAAGCAGGGACTTACTGTTCGCCAAGCAGGGACTTACTGTTCGCCAAGCAGGGACTTACTGTTCGCCAAGCAGGGACTTACTGTTTGCCAAGCAGTTTGCCAAGCAGGGACTTACTGTTCGCCAAGCAGGGACTTACTGTTCGCCAAGCAGGGACTTACTGTTCGCCAAGCAGGGACTTACTGTTTGCCAAGCAGGGACTTACTGTTCGCCAAGCAGGGACTTACTGTTCGCCAAGCAGGGACTTACTGTTCGCCAAGCAGGGACTTACTGTTCGCCAAGCAGGGACTTACTGTTCGCCAAGCAGGGACTTACTGTTTGCTAAGCAAGGGACTTACTGTTTGCCAAGCAGGGACTTACTGTTTGCCAAGCAGGGACTTACTGTTCGCCAAGCAGGGACCTACTGTTTGCCAAGCAGTTTGCCAAGCAGGGACTTACTGTTCGCCAAGCAGGGACTTACTGTTCGCCAAGCAGGGACTTACTGTTCGCCAAGCAGGGACTTACTGTTTGCCAAGCAGTTTGCCAAGCAGGGACTTACTGTTCGCCAAGCAGGGACTTACTGTTCGCCAAGCAGGGACTTACTGTTCGCCAAGCAGGGACTTACTGTTTGCCAAGCAGGGACTTACTGTTTGCCAAGCAGGGACTTACTGTTCGCCAAGCAGGGACTTACTGTTTGCCAAGCAGGGACTTACTGTTTGCCAAGCAGGGACTTACTGTTCGCCAAGCAGGGACTTACTGTTCGCCAAGCAGGGACTTACTGTTCGCCAAGCAGGGACTTACTGTTCGCCAAGCAGGGACTTACTGTTTGCCAAGCAGGGACTTACTGTTTGCCAAGCAGGGACTTACTGTTCGCCAAGCAGGGACTTACTGTTCGCCAAGCAGGGACTTACTGTTCGCCAAGCAGGGACTTACTGTTTGCCAAGCAGGGACTTACTGTTCGCCAAGCAGGGACTTACTGTTCGCCAAGCAGGGACTTACTGTTCGCCAAGCAGGGACTTACTGTTCGCCAAGCAGGGACTTACTGTTCGCCAAGCAGGGACTTACTGTTTGCCAAGCAGGGACTTACTGTTCGCCAAGCAGGGACTTACTGTTTGCCAAGCAGGGACTTACTGTTCGCCAAGCAGGGACTTACTGTTTGCCAAGCAGTTTGCCAAGCAGGGACTTACTGTTCGCCAAGCAGGGACTTACTGTTCGCCAAGCAGGGACTTACTGTTCGCCAAGCAGGGACTTACTGTTCGCCAAGCAGGGACTTACTGTTCGCCAAGCAGGGACTTACTGTTCGCCAAGCAGGGACTTACTGTTCGCCAAGCAGGGACTTACTGTTCGCCAAGCAGGGACTTACTGTTCGCCAAGCAGGGACTTACTGTTCGCCAAGCAGGGACTTACTGTTCGCCAAGCAGGGACTTACTGTTCGCCAAGCAGGGACTTACTGTTCGCCAAGCAGGGACTTACTGTTCGCCAAGCAGGGACTTACTGTTCGCCAAGCAGGGACTTACTGTTCGCCAAGCAGGGACTTACTGTTCGCCAAGCAGGGACTTACTGTTCGCCAAGCAGGGACTTACTGTTCGCCAAGCAGGGACTTACTGTTCGCCAAGCAGGGACTTACTGTTTGCCAAGCAGGGACTTACTGTTCGCCAAGCAGGGACTTACTGTTCGCCAAGCAGGGACTTACTGTTCGCCAAGCAGGGACTTACTGTTCGCCAAGCAGGGACTTACTGTTCGCCAAGCAGGGACTTACTGTTCGCCAAGCAGGGACTTACTGTTCGCCAAGCAGGGACTTACTGTTCGCCAAGCAGGGACTTACTGTTCGCCAAGCAGGGACTTACTGTTCGCCAAGCAGGGACTTACTGTTCGCCAAGCAGGGACTTACTGTTTGCCAAGCAGGGCACTGTTTGCCAAGCAGGGACTTACTGTTCGCCAAGCAGGGACTTACTGTTCGCCAAGCAGGGACTTACTGTTCGCCAAGCAGGGACTTACTGTTCGCCAAGCAGGGACTTACTGTTCGCCAAGCAGGGACTTACTGTTCGCCAAGCAGGGACTTACTGTTCGCCAAGCAGGGACTTACTGTTCGCCAAGCAGGGACTTACTGTTCGCCAAGCAGGGACTTACTGTTCGCCAAGCAGGGACTTACTGTTTGCCAAGCAGGGACTTACTGTTTGCCAAGCAGGGACTTACTGTTCGCCAAGCAGGGACTTACTGTTCGCCAAGCAGGGTGTTGCCAAGCAGGGACTTACTGTTCGCCAAGCAGGGACTTACTGTTCGCCAAGCAGGGACTTACTGTTCGCCAAGCAGGGACTTACTGTTTGCCAAGCAGGGACTTACTGTTGCCAAGCAGGGACTTACTGTTCGCCAAGCAGGGACTTACTGTTCGCCAAGCAGGGACTTACTGTTCGCCAAGCAGGGACTTACTGTTCGCCAAGCAGGGACTTACTGTTTGCCAAGCAGGGACTTACTGTTCGCCAAGCAGGGACTTACTGTTCGCCAAGCAGGGACTTACTGTTCGCCAAGCAGGGACTTACTGTTCGCCAAGCAGGGACTTACTGTTCGCCAAGCAGGGACTTACTGTTCGCCAAGCAGGGACTTACTGTTCGCCAAGCAGGGACTTACTGTTTGTTTGCCAAGCAGGGACTTACTGTTCGCCAAGCAGGGACTTACTGTTCGCCAAGCAGGGACTTACTGTTCGCCAAGCAGGGACTTACTGTTCGCCAAGCAGGGACTTACTGTTCGCCAAGCAGGGACTTACTGTTCGCCAAGCAGGGACTTACTGTTCGCCAAGCAGGGACTTACTGTTCGCCAAGCAGGGACTTACTGTTCGCCAAGCAGGGACTTACTGTTCGCCAAGCAGGGACTTACTGTTCGCCAAGCAGGGACTTACTGTTCGCCAAGCAGGGACTTACTGTTCGCCAAGCAGGGACTTACTGTTCGCCAAGCAGGGACTTACTGTTCGCCAAGCAGGGACTTACTGTTCGCCAAGCAGGGACTTACTGTTCGCCAAGCAGGGACTTACTGTTCGCCAAGCAGGGACTTACTGTTCGCCAAGCAGGGACTTACTGTTCGCCAAGCAGGGACTTACTGTTCGCCAAGCAGGGACTTACTGTTCGCCAAGCAGGGACTTACTGTTCGCCAAGCAGGGACTTACTGTTCGCCAAGCAGGGACTTACTGTTCGCCAAGCAGGGACTTACTGTTCGCCAAGCAGGGACTTACTGTTCGCCAAGCAGGGACTTACTGTTCGCCAAGCAGGGACTTACTGTTCGCCAAGCAGGGACTTACTGTTCGCCAAGCAGGGACTTACTGTTCGCCAAGCAGGGACTTACTGTTCGCCAAGCAGGGACTTACTGTTCGCCAAGCAGGGACTTACTGTTCGCCAAGCAGGGACTTACTGTTCGCCAAGCAGGGACTTACTGTTCGCCAAGCAGGGACTTACTGTTTGCCAAGCAGGGACTTACTGTTCGCCAAGCAGGGACTTACTGTTCGCCAAGCAGGGACTTACTGTTCGCCAAGCAGGGACTTACTGTTCGCCAAGCAGGGACTTACTGTTCGCCAAGCAGGGACTTACTGTTCGCCAAGCAGGGACTTACTGTTCGCCAAGCAGGGACTTACTGTTCGCCAAGCAGGGACTTACTGTTTGCCAAGCAGGGACTTACTGTTCGCCAAGCAGGGACTTACTGTTTGCCAAGCAGGGACTTACTGTTCGCCAAGCAGGGACTTACTGTTCGCCAAGCAGGGACTTACTGTTTGCCAAGCAGGGACTTACTGTTCGCCAAGCAGGGACTTACTGTTTGCCAAGCAGGGACTTACTGTTCGCCAAGCAGGGACTTACTGTTCGCCAAGCAGGGACTTACTGTTCGCCAAGCAGGGACTTACTGTTCGCCAAGCAGGGACTTACTGTTCGCCAAGCAGGGACTTACTGTTCGCCAAGCAGGGACTTACTGTTCGCCAAGCAGGGACTTACTGTTCGCCAAGCAGGGACTTACTGTTCGCCAAGCAGGGACTTACTGTTCGCCAAGCAGGGACTTACTGTTCGCCAAGCAGGGACTTACTGTTCGCCAAGCAGGGACTTACTGTTCGCCAAGCAGGGACTTACTGTTCGCCAAGCAGGGACTTACTGTTCGCCAAGCAGGGACTTACTGTTCGCCAAGCAGGGACTTACTGTTCGCCAAGCAGGGACTTACTGTTCGCCAAGCAGGGACTTACTGTTCGCCAAGCAGGGACTTACTGTTCGCCAAGCAGGGACTTACTGTTCGCCAAGCAGGGACTTACTGTTCGCCAAGCAGGGACTTACTGTTTGCCAAGCAGGGACTTACTGTTCGCCAAGCAGGGACTTACTGTTTGCCAAGCAGGGACTTACTGTTTGCCAAGCAGGGACTTACTGTTCGCCAAGCAGGGACTTACTGTTCGCCAAGCAGGGACTTACTGTTTGCCAAGCAGGGACTTACTGTTTGCCAAGCAAGGACTTACTGTTCGCCAAGCAGGGACTTACTGTTTGCCAAGCAGTTTGCCAAGCAGGGACTTACTGTTCGCCAAGCAGGGACTTACTGTTCGCCAAGCAGGGACTTACTGTTCGCCAAGCAGGGACTTACTGTTTGCCAAGCAGGGACTTACTGTTTGCCAAGCAGGGACTTACTGTTCGCCAAGCAGGGACTTACTGTTTGCCAAGCAGGGACTTACTGTTTGCCAAGCAGGGACTTACTGTTCGCCAAGCAGGGACTTACTGTTTGCCAAGCAGGGACTTACTGTTTGCCAAGCAGGGACTTACTGTTCGCCAAGCAGGGACTTACTGTTTGCCAAGCAGGGACTTACTGTTCGCCAAGCAGGGACTTACTGTTTGCCAAGCAGGGACTTACTGTTCGCCAAGCAGGGACTTACTGTTCGCCAAGCAGGGACTTACTGTTCGCCAAGCAGGGACTTACTGTTCGCCAAGCAGGGACTTACTGTTCGCCAAGCAGGGACTTACTGTTCGCCAAGCAGGGACTTACTGTTCGCCAAGCAGGGACTTACTGTTCGCCAAGCAGGGACTTACTGTTCGCCAAGCAGGGACTTACTGTTCGCCAAGCAGGGACTTACTGTTCGCCAAGCAGGGACTTACTGTTCGCCAAGCAGGGACTTACTGTTCGCCAAGCAGGGACTTACTGTTCGCCAAGCAGGGACTTACTGTTCGCCAAGCAGGGACTTACTGTTCGCCAAGCAGGGACTTACTGTTCGCCAAGCAGGGACTTACTGTTCGCCAAGCAGGGACTTACTGTTCGCCAAGCAGGGACTTACTGTTCGCCAAGCAGGGACTTACTGTTCGCCAAGCAGGGACTTACTGTTCGCCAAGCAGGGACTTACTGTTCGCCAAGCAGGGACTTACTGTTCGCCAAGCAGGGACTTACTGTTCGCCAAGCAGGGACTTACTGTTTGCCAAGCAGTTTGCCAAGCAGGGACTTACTGTTCGCCAAGCAGGGACTTACTGTTCGCCAAGCAGGGACTTACTGTTCGCCAAGCAGGGACTTACTGTTTGCCAAGCAGGGACTTACTGTTCGCCAAGCAGGGACTTACTGTTCGCCAAGCAGGGACTTACTGTTCGCCAAGCAGGGACTTACTGTTCGCCAAGCAGGGACTTACTGTTCGCCAAGCAGGGACTTACTGTTTGCCAAGCAAGGACTTACTGTTTGCCAAGCAGGGACTTACTGTTTGCCAAGCAGGACTTACTGTTCGCCAAACAGGGACCTACTGTTTGCCAAGCAGTTTGCCAAGCAGGGACTTACTGTTCGCCAAGCAGGGACTTACTGTTCGCCAAGCAGGGACTTACTGTTCGCCAAGCAGGGACTACTGTTTGCCAAGCAGTTTGCCAAGCAGGGACTTACTGTTTGCCAAGCAGGGACTTACTGTTCGCCAAGCAGGGACTTACTGTTCGCCAAGCAGGGACTTACTGTTTGCCAAGCAGGGACTTACTGTTTGCCAAGCAGGGACTTACTGTTCGCCAAGCAGGGACTTACTGTTTGCCAAGCAGGGACTTACTGTTTGCCAAGCAGGGACTTACTGTTCGCCAAGCAGGGACTTACTGTTTGCCAAGCAGGGACTTACTGTTCGCCAAGCAGGGACTTACTGTTCGCCAAGCAGGGACTTACTGTTTGCCAAGCAGGGACTTACTGTTTGCCAAGCAGGGACTTACTGTTTGCCAAGCAGGACTTACTGTTCGCCAAGCAGGGACTTACTGTTTGCCAAGCAGGGACTTACTGTTTGCCAAGCAGGGACTTACTGTTCGCCAAGCAGGGACTTACTGTTTGCCAAGCAGGGACTTACTGTTCGCCAAGCAGGGACTTACTGTTTGCCAAGCAGGGACTTACTGTTCGCCAAGCAGGGACTTACTGTTCGCCAAGCAGGGACTACTGTTCGCCAAGCAGGGACTTACTGTTCGCCAAGCAGGGACTTACTGTTCGCCAAGCAGGGACTTACTGTTCGCCAAGCAGGGACTTACTGTTCGCCAAGCAGGGACTACTGTTCGCCAAGCAGGGACTTACTGTTCGCCAAGCAGGGACTTACTGTTCGCCAAGCAGGGACTTACTGTTCGCCAAGCAGGGACTTACTGTTCGCCAAGCAGGGACTTACTGTTCGCCAAGCAGGGACTTACTGTTCGCCAAGCAGGGACTTACTGTTCGCCAAGCAGGGACTTACTGTTCGCCAAGCAGGGACTTACTGTTCGCCAAGCAGGGACTTACTGTTCGCCAAGCAGGGACTTACTGTTCGCCAAGCAGGGACTTACTGTTCGCCAAGCAGGGACTTACTGTTCGCCAAGCAGGGACTTACTGTTCGCCAAGCAGGGACTTACTGTTCGCCAAGCAGGGACTTACTGTTCGCCAAGCAGGGACTTACTGTTCGCCAAGCAGGGACTTACTGTTCGCCAAGCAGGGACTTACTGTTTGCCAAGCAGGGACTTACTGTTCGCCAAGCAGGGACTTACTGTTCGCCAAGCAGGGACTTACTGTTCGCCAAGCAGGGACTTACTGTTCGCCAAGCAGGGACTTACTGTTCGCCAAGCAGGGACTTACTGTTCGCCAAGCAGGGACTTACTGTTCGCCAAGCAGGGACTTACTGTTCGCCAAGCAGGGACTTACTGTTCGCCAAGCAGGGACTTACTGTTCGCCAAGCAGGGACTTACTGTTTGCCAAGCAGGGACTTACTGTTTGCCAAGCAGGGACTTACTGTTCGCCAAGCAGGGACTTACTGTTTGCCAAGCAGGGACTTACTGTTCGCCAAGCAGGGACTTACTGTTCGCCAAGCAGGGACTTACTGTTCGCCAAGCAGGGACTTACTGTTCGCCAAGCAGGGACTTACTGTTCGCCAAGCAGGGACTTACTGTTCGCCAAGCAGGGACTTACTGTTCGCCAAGCAGGGACTTACTGTTTGCCAAGCAGGGACTTACTGTTCGCCAAGCAGGGACTTACTGTTTGCCAAGCAGGGACTTACTGTTCGCCAAGCAGGGACTTACTGTTCGCCAAGCAGGGACTTACTGTTGCCAAGCAGGGACTTACTGTTCGCCAAGCAGGGACTTACTGTTCGCCAAGCAGGGACTTACTGTTCGCCAAGCAGGGACTTACTGTTCGCCAAGCAGGGACTTACTGTTCGCCAAGCAGGGACTTACTGTTCGCCAAGCAGGGACTTACTGTTCGCCAAGCAGGGACTTACTGTTCGCCAAGCAGGGACTTACTGTTCGCCAAGCAGGGACTTACTGTTCGCCAAGCAGGGACTTACTGTTCGCCAAGCAGGGACTTACTGTTCGCCAAGCAGGGACTTACTGTTCGCCAAGCAGGGACTTACTGTTCGCCAAGCAGGGACTTACTGTTCGCCAAGCAGGGACTTACTGTTTGCCAAGCAGGGACTTACTGTTCGCCAAGCAGGGACTTACTGTTTGCCAAGCAGGGACTTACTGTTCGCCAAGCAGGGACTTACTGTTCGCCAAGCAGGGACTTACTGTTCGCCAAGCAGGGACTTACTGTTCGCCAAGCAGGGACTTACTGTTTGCCAAGCAGGGACTTACTGTTCGCCAAGCAGGGACTTACTGTTTGCCAAGCAGGGACTTACTGTTCGCCAAGCAGGGACTTACTGTTCGCCAAGCAGGGACTTACTGTTCGCCAAGCAGGGACTTACTGTTCGCCAAGCAGGGACTTACTGTTTGCCAAGCAGGGACTTACTGTTCGCCAAGCAGGGACTTACTGTTTGCCAAGCAGTTTGCCAAGCAGGGACTTACTGTTCGCCAAGCAGGGACTTACTGTTCGCCAAGCAGGGACTTACTGTTCGCCAAGCAGGGACTTACTGTTCGCCAAGCAGGGACTTACTGTTCGCCAAGCAGGGACTTACTGTTCGCCAAGCAGGGACTTACTGTTCGCCAAGCAGGGACTTACTGTTCGCCAAGCAGGGACTTACTGTTCGCCAAGCAGGGACTTACTGTTCGCCAAGCAGGGACTTACTGTTCGCCAAGCAGGGACTTACTGTTCGCCAAGCAGGGACTTACTGTTCGCCAAGCAGGGACTTACTGTTCGCCAAGCAGGGACTTACTGTTCGCCAAGCAGGGACTTACTGTTCGCCAAGCAGGGACTTACTGTTCGCCAAGCAGGGACTTACTGTTCGCCAAGCAGGGACTTACTGTTCGCCAAGCAGGGACTTACTGTTCGCCAAGCAGGGACTTACTGTTCGCCAAGCAGGGACTTACTGTTCGCCAAGCAGGGACTTACTGTTCGCCAAGCAGGGACTTACTGTTCGCCAAGCAGGGACTTACTGTTCGCCAAGCAGGGACTTACTGTTCGCCAAGCAGGGACTTACTGTTCGCCAAGCAGGGACTTACTGTTCGCCAAGCAGGGACTTACTGTTCGCCAAGCAGGGACTTACTGTTCGCCAAGCAGGGACTTACTGTTCGCCAAGCAGGGACTTACTGTTCGCCAAGCAGGGACTTACTGTTCGCCAAGCAGGGACTTACTGTTCGCCAAGCAGGGACTTACTGTTTGCCAAGCAGTTTGCCAAGCAGGGACTTACTGTTCGCCAAGCAGGGACTTACTGTTCGCCAAGCAGGGACTTACTGTTCGCCAAGCAGGGACTTACTGTTTGCCAAGCAGGGACTTACTGTTCGCCAAGCAGGGACTTACTGTTCGCCAAGCAGGGACTTACTGTTCGCCAAGCAGGGACTTACTGTTCGCCAAGCAGGGACTTACTGTTCGCCAAGCAGGGACTTACTGTTTGCCAAGCAGGGACTTACTGTTCGCCAAGCAGGGACTTACTGTTCGCCAAGCAGGGACTTACTGTTCGCCAAGCAGGGACTTACTGTTCGCCAAGCAGGGACTTACTGTTCGCCAAGCAGGGACTTACTGTTCGCCAAGCAGGGACTTACTGTTCGCCAAGCAGGGACTTACTGTTCGCCAAGCAGGGACTTACTGTTCGCCAAGCAGGGACTTACTGTTCGCCAAGCAGGGACTTACTGTTCGCCAAGCAGGGACTTACTGTTTGCCAAGCAGGGACTTACTGTTCGCCAAGCAGGGACTTACTGTTCGCCAAGCAGGGACTTACTGTTCGCCAAGCAGGGACTTACTGTTCGCCAAGCAGGGACTTACTGTTCGCCAAGCAGGGACTTACTGTTCGCCAAGCAGGGACTTACTGTTTGCCAAGCAGGGACTTACTGTTCGCCAAGCAGGGACTTACTGTTTGCCAAGCAGGGACTTACTGTTCGCCAAGCAGGGACTTACTGTTCGCCAAGCAGGGACTTACTGTTCGCCAAGCAGGGACTTACTGTTCGCCAAGCAGGGACTTACTGTTCGCCAAGCAGGGACTTACTGTTTGCCAAGCAGGGACTTACTGTTTCGCCAAGCAGGGACTTACTGTTTGCCAAGCAGGGACTTACTGTTCGCCAAGCAGGGACTTACTGTTTGCCAAGCAGGGACTTACTGTTCGCCAAGCAGGGACTTACTGTTCGCCAAGCAGGGACTTACTGTTCGCCAAGCAGGGACTTACTGTTCGCCAAGCAGGGACTTACTGTTTGCCAAGCAGGGACTTACTGTTCGCCAAGCAGGGACTTACTGTTCGCCAAGCAGGGACTTACTGTTCGCCAAGCAGGGACTTACTGTTCGCCAAGCAGGGACTTACTGTTCGCCAAGCAGGGACTTACTGTTCGCCAAGCAGGGACTTACTGTTCGCCAAGCAGGGACTTACTGTTCGCCAAGCAGGGACTTACTGTTCGCCAAGCAGGGACTTACTGTTCGCCAAGCAGGGACTTACTGTTCGCCAAGCAGGGACTTACTGTTCGCCAAGCAGGGACTTACTGTTCGCCAAGCAGGGACTTACTGTTCGCCAAGCAGGGACTTACTGTTCGCCAAGCAGGGACTTACTGTTCGCCAAGCAGGGACTTACTGTTCGCCAAGCAGGGACTTACTGTTCGCCAAGCAGGGACTTACTGTTCGCCAAGCAGGGACTTACTGTTCGCCAAGCAGGGACTTACTGTTCGCCAAGCAGGGACTTACTGTTCGCCAAGCAGGGACTTACTGTTCGCCAAGCAGGGACTTACTGTTCGCCAAGCAGGGACTTACTGTTCGCCAAGCAGGGACTTACTGTTCGCCAAGCAGGGACTTACTGTTCGCCAAGCAGGGACTTACTGTTCGCCAAGCAGGGACTTACTGTTCGCCAAGCAGGGACTTACTGTTTGCCAAGCAGTTTCGCCAAGCAGGGACTTACTGTTCGCCAAGCAGGGACTTACTGTTCGCCAAGCAGGGACTTACTGTTCGCCAAGCAGGGACTTACTGTTCGCCAAGCAGGGACTTACTGTTCGCCAAGCAGGGACTTACTGTTCGCCAAGCAGGGACTTACTGTTCGCCAAGCAGGGACTTACTGTTCGCCAAGCAGGGACTTACTGTTCGCCAAGCAGGGACTTACTGTTCGCCAAGCAGGGACTTACTGTTCGCCAAGCAGGGACTTACTGTTCGCCAAGCAGGGACTTACTGTTTGCCAAGCAGGGACTTACTGTTCGCCAAGCAGGGACTTACTGTTCGCCAAGCAGGGACTTACTGTTCGCCAAGCAGGGACTTACTGTTCGCCAAGCAGGGACTTACTGTTCGCCAAGCAGGGACTTACTGTTCGCCAAGCAGGGACTTACTGTTCGCCAAGCAGGGACTTACTGTTCGCCAAGCAGGGACTTACTGTTCGCCAAGCAGGGACTTACTGTTCGCCAAGCAGGGACTTACTGTTCGCCAAGCAGGGACTTACTGTTCGCCAAGCAGGGACTTACTGTTCGCCAAGCAGGGACTTACTGTTCGCCAAGCAGGGACTTACTGTTCGCCAAGCAGGGACTTACTGTTCGCCAAGCAGGGACTTACTGTTCGCCAAGCAGGGACTTACTGTTCGCCAAGCAGGGACTTACTGTTCGCCAAGCAGGGACTTACTGTTCGCCAAGCAGGGACTTACTGTTCGCCAAGCAGGGACTTACTGTTTGCCAAGCAGTTTGCCAAGCAGGGACTTACTGTTCGCCAAGCAGGGACTTACTGTTCGCCAAGCAGGGACTTACTGTTCGCCAAGCAGGGACTTACTGTTTGCCAAGCAGGGACTTACTGTTCGCCAAGCAGGGACTTACTGTTCGCCAAGCAGGGACTTACTGTTCGCCAAGCAGGGACTTACTGTTCGCCAAGCAGGGACTTACTGTTCGCCAAGCAGGGACTTACTGTTTGCCAAGCAGGGACTTACTGTTCGCCAAGCAGGGACTTACTGTTCGCCAAGCAGGGACTTACTGTTCGCCAAGCAGGGACTTACTGTTCGCCAAGCAGGGACTTACTGTTCGCCAAGCAGGGACTTACTGTTCGCCAAGCAGGGACTTACTGTTCGCCAAGCAGGGACTTACTGTTCGCCAAGCAGGGACTTACTGTTCGCCAAGCAGGGACTTACTGTTCGCCAAGCAGGGACTTACTGTTCGCCAAGCAGGGACTTACTGTTCGCCAAGCAGGGACTTACTGTTCGCCAAGCAGGGACTTACTGTTCGCCAAGCAGGGACTTACTGTTCGCCAAGCAGGGACTTACTGTTCGCCAAGCAGGGACTTACTGTTCGCCAAGCAGGGACTTACTGTTCGCCAAGCAGGGACTTACTGTTCGCCAAGCAGGGACTTACTGTTCGCCAAGCAGGGACTTACTGTTCGCCAAGCAGGGACTTACTGTTCGCCAAGCAGGGACTTACTGTTCGCCAAGCAGGGACTTACTGTTCGCCAAGCAGGGACTTACTGTTCGCCAAGCAGGGACTTACTGTTCGCCAAGCAGGGACTTACTGTTCGCCAAGCAGGGACTTACTGTTTGCCAAGCAGGGACTTACTGTTCGCCAAGCAGGGACTTACTGTTTGCCAAGCAGGGACTTACTGTTCGCCAAGCAGGGACTTACTGTTCGCCAAGCAGGGACTTACTGTTTGCCAAGCAGGGACTTACTGTTCGCCAAGCAGGGACTTACTGTTCGCCAAGCAGGGACTTACTGTTTGCCAAGCAGGGACTTACTGTTCGCCAAGCAGGGACTTACTGTTTGCCAAGCAGGGACTTACTGTTCGCCAAGCAGGGACTTACTGTTCGCCAAGCAGGGACTTACTGTTCGCCAAGCAGGGACTTACTGTTCGCCAAGCAGGGACTTACTGTTTGCCAAGCAGGGACTTACTGTTCGCCAAGCAGGGACTTACTGTTCGCCAAGCAGGGACTTACTGTTCGCCAAGCAGGGACTTACTGTTCGCCAAGCAGGGACTTACTGTTCGCCAAGCAGGGACTTACTGTTCGCCAAGCAGGGACTTACTGTTCGCCAAGCAGGGACTTACTGTTCGCCAAGCAGGGACTTACTGTTCGCCAAGCAGGGACTTACTGTTCGCCAAGCAGGGACTTACTGTTCGCCAAGCAGGGACTTACTGTTCGCCAAGCAGGGACTTACTGTTCGCCAAGCAGGGACTTACTGTTTGCCAAGCAGGGACTTACTGTTTGCCAAGCAGGGACTTACTGTTCGCCAAGCAGGGACTTACTGTTCGCCAAGCAGGGACTTACTGTTTGCCAAGCAGGGACTTACTGTTCGCCAAGCAGGGACTTACTGTTCGCCAAGCAGGGACTTACTGTTCGCCAAGCAGGGACTTACTGTTCGCCAAGCAGGGACTTACTGTTTGCCAAGCAGGGACTTACTGTTCGCCAAGCAGGGACTTACTGTTTGCCAAGCAGGGACTTACTGTTTGCCAAGCAGGGACTTACTGTTCGCCAAGCAGGGACTTACTGTTCGCCAAGCAGGGACTTACTGTTTGCCAAGCAGGGACTTACTGTTTGCCAAGCAGGGACTTACTGTTCGCCAAGCAGGGACTTACTGTTTGCCAAGCAGTTTGCCAAGCAGGGACTTACTGTTCGCCAAGCAGGGACTTACTGTTCGCCAAGCAGGGACTTACTGTTCGCCAAGCAGGGACTTACTGTTTGCCAAGCAGGGACTTACTGTTTGCCAAGCAGGGACTTACTGTTCGCCAAGCAGGGACTTACTGTTTGCCAAGCAGGGACTTACTGTTTGCCAAGCAGGGACTTACTGTTCGCCAAGCAGGGACTTACTGTTCGCCAAGCAGGGACTTACTGTTTGCCAAGCAGGGACTTACTGTTCGCCAAGCAGGGACTTACTGTTTGCCAAGCAGGGACTTACTGTTCGCCAAGCAGGGACTTACTGTTTGCCAAGCAGGGACTTACTGTTCGCCAAGCAGGGACTACTGTTCGCCAAGCAGGGACTACTGTTCGCCAAGCAGGGACTTACTGTTCGCCAAGCAGGGACTTACTGTTCGCCAAGCAGGGACTTACTGTTCGCCAAGCAGGGACTTACTGTTCGCCAAGCAGGGACTACTGTTCGCCAAGCAGGGACTTACTGTTCGCCAAGCAGGGACTTACTGTTCGCCAAGCAGGGACTTACTGTTCGCCAAGCAGGGACTTACTGTTCGCCAAGCAGGGACTTACTGTTCGCCAAGCAGGGACTTACTGTTCGCCAAGCAGGGACTACTGTTCGCCAAGCAGGGACTACTGTTCGCCAAGCAGGGACTTACTGTTCGCCAAGCAGGGACTTACTGTTCGCCAAGCAGGGACTTACTGTTCGCCAAGCAGGGACTTACTGTTCGCCAAGCAGGGACTTACTGTTCGCCAAGCAGGGACTTACTGTTCGCCAAGCAGGGACTTACTGTTCGCCAAGCAGGGACTTACTGTTCGCCAAGCAGGGACTTACTGTTCGCCAAGCAGGGACTTACTGTTTGCCAAGCAGTTTGCCAAGCAGGGACTTACTGTTCGCCAAGCAGGGACTTACTGTTCGCCAAGCAGGGACTTACTGTTCGCCAAGCAGGGACTTACTGTTTGCCAAGCAGGGACTTACTGTTCGCCAAGCAGGGACTTACTGTTCGCCAAGCAGGGACTTACTGTTCGCCAAACAGGGACTTACTGTTCGCCAAGCAGGGACTTACTGTTCGCCAAGCAGGGACTTACTGTTTGCCAAGCAAGGACTTACTGTTTGCCAAGCAGGGACTTACTGTTTGCCAAGCAAGGACTTACTGTTCGCCAAGCAGGGACCTACTGTTTGCCAAGCAGTTTGCCAAGCAGGGACTTACTGTTCGCCAAGCAGGGACTTACTGTTCGCCAAGCAGGGACTTACTGTTCGCCAAGCAGGGACTTACTGTTTGCCAAGCAGTTTGCCAAGCAGGGACTTACTGTTTGCCAAGCAGGGACTTACTGTTCGCCAAGCAGGGACTTACTGTTTGCCAAGCAGGGACTTACTGTTTGCCAAGCAGGGACTTACTGTTTGCCAAGCAGGGACTTACTGTTCGCCAAGCAGGGACTTACTGTTTGCCAAGCAGGGACTTACTGTTTGCCAAGCAGGGACTTACTGTTCGCCAAGCAGGGACTTACTGTTTGCCAAGCAGGGACTTACTGTTCGCCAAGCAGGGACTTACTGTTCGCCAAGCAGGGACTTACTGTTTGCCAAGCAAGGACTTACTGTTTGCCAAGCAGGGACTTACTGTTTGCCAAGCAGGGACTTACTGTTCGCCAAGCAGGGACTTACTGTTTGCCAAGCAGGGACTTACTGTTTGCCAAGCAGGGACTTACTGTTCGCCAAGCAGGGACTTACTGTTTGCCAAGCAGGGACTTACTGTTCGCCAAGCAGGGACTTACTGTTTGCCAAGCAGGGACTTACTGTTCGCCAAGCAGGGACTTACTGTTCGCCAAGCAGGGACTTACTGTTCGCCAAGCAGGGACTTACTGTTCGCCAAGCAGGGACTTACTGTTCGCCAAGCAGGGACTTACTGTTCGCCAAGCAGGGACTACTGTTCGCCAAGCAGGGACTACTGTTCGCCAAGCAGGGACTACTGTTCGCCAAGCAGGGACTTACTGTTCGCCAAGCAGGGACTTACTGTTCGCCAAGCAGGGACTTACTGTTCGCCAAGCAGGGACTTACTGTTCGCCAAGCAGGGACTTACTGTTCGCCAAGCAGGGACTTACTGTTCGCCAAGCAGGGACTTACTGTTCGCCAAGCAGGGACTTACTGTTCGCCAAGCAGGGACTTACTGTTCGCCAAGCAGGGACTTACTGTTCGCCAAGCAGGGACTTACTGTTCGCCAAGCAGGGACTTACTGTTCGCCAAGCAGGGACTTACTGTTCGCCAAGCAGGGACTTACTGTTCGCCAAGCAGGGACTTACTGTTCGCCAAGCAGGGACTTACTGTTCGCCAAGCAGGGACTTACTGTTTGCCAAGCAGGGACTTACTGTTCGCCAAGCAGGGACTTACTGTTCGCCAAGCAGGGACTTACTGTTCGCCAAGCAGGGACTTACTGTTCGCCAAGCAGGGACTTACTGTTCGCCAAGCAGGGACTTACTGTTCGCCAAGCAGGGACTTACTGTTCGCCAAGCAGGGACTTACTGTTCGCCAAGCAGGGACTTACTGTTCGCCAAGCAGGGACTTACTGTTCGCCAAGCAGGGACTTACTGTTTGCCAAGCAGGGACTTACTGTTTGCCAAGCAGGGACTTACTGTTCGCCAAGCAGGGACTTACTGTTCGCCAAGCAGGGACTTACTGTTCGCCAAGCAGGGACTTACTGTTCGCCAAGCAGGGACTTACTGTTCGCCAAGCAGGGACTTACTGTTCGCCAAGCAGGGACTTACTGTTCGCCAAGCAGGGACTTACTGTTCGCCAAGCAGGGACTTACTGTTCGCCAAGCAGGGACTTACTGTTTGCCAAGCAGGGACTTACTGTTCGCCAAGCAGGGACTTACTGTTTGCCAAGCAGGGACTTACTGTTCGCCAAGCAGGGACTTACTGTTCGCCAAGCAGGGACTTACTGTTTGCCAAGCAGGGACTTACTGTTCGCCAAGCAGGGACTTACTGTTTGCCAAGCAGGGACTTACTGTTCGCCAAGCAGGGACTTACTGTTCGCCAAGCAGGGACTTACTGTTCGCCAAGCAGGGACTTACTGTTCGCCAAGCAGGGACTTACTGTTCGCCAAGCAGGGACTTACTGTTCGCCAAGCAGGGACTTACTGTTCGCCAAGCAGGGACTTACTGTTCGCCAAGCAGGGACTTACTGTTCGCCAAGCAGGGACTTACTGTTCGCCAAGCAGGGACTTACTGTTCGCCAAGCAGGGACTTACTGTTCGCCAAGCAGGGACTTACTGTTTGCCAAGCAGGGACTTACTGTTTGCCAAGCAGGGACTTACTGTTTGCCAAGCAGGGACTTACTGTTTGCCAAGCAGGGACTTACTGTTCGCCAAGCAGGGACTTACTGTTCGCCAAGCAGGGACTTACTGTTCGCCAAGCAGGGACTTACTGTTCGCCAAGCAGGGACTTACTGTTTGCCAAGCAGGGACTTACTGTTCGCCAAGCAGGGACTTACTGTTTGCCAAGCAGGGACTTACTGTTCGCCAAGCAGGGACTTACTGTTCGCCAAGCAGGGACTTACTGTTCGCCAAGCAGGGACTTACTGTTTGCCAAGCAGGGACTTACTGTTTGCCAAGCAGGGACTTACTGTTCGCCAAGCAGGGACTTACTGTTTGCCAAGCAGTTTGCCAAGCAGGGACTTACTGTTCGCCAAGCAGGGACTTACTGTTCGCCAAGCAGGGACTTACTGTTCGCCAAGCAGGGACTTACTGTTCGCCAAGCAGGGACTTACTGTTCGCCAAGCAGGGACTTACTGTTCGCCAAGCAGGGACTTACTGTTTGCCAAGCAGGGACTTACTGTTCGCCAAGCAGGGACTTACTGTTCGCCAAGCAGGGACTTACTGTTCGCCAAGCAGGGACTTACTGTTTGCCAAGCAGGGACTTACTGTTCGCCAAGCAGGGACTTACTGTTTGCCAAGCAGGGACTTACTGTTCGCCAAGCAGGGACTTACTGTTTGCCAAGCAGGGACTTACTGTTCGCCAAGCAGGGACTTACTGTTCGCCAAGCAGGGACTTACTGTTCGCCAAGCAGGGACTTACTGTTCGCCAAGCAGGGACTTACTGTTCGCCAAGCAGGGACTTACTGTTCGCCAAGCAGGGACTTACTGTTCGCCAAGCAGGGACTTACTGTTCGCCAAGCAGGGACTACTGTTCGCCAAGCAGGGACTTACTGTTCGCCAAGCAGGGACTTACTGTTCGCCAAGCAGGGACTTACTGTTCGCCAAGCAGGGACTTACTGTTCGCCAAGCAGGGACTTACTGTTTGCCAAGCAGGGACTTACTGTTCGCCAAGCAGGGACTTACTGTTCGCCAAGCAGGGACTTACTGTTCGCCAAGCAGGGACTTACTGTTCGCCAAGCAGGGACTTACTGTTCGCCAAGCAGGGACTTACTGTTCGCCAAGCAGGGACTTACTGTTCGCCAAGCAGGGACTTACTGTTCGCCAAGCAGGGACTTACTGTTCGCCAAGCAGGGACTTACTGTTCGCCAAGCAGGGACTTACTGTTCGCCAAGCAGGGACTTACTGTTTGCCAAGCAGTTTGCCAAGCAGGGACTTACTGTTCGCCAAGCAGGGACTTACTGTTCGCCAAGCAGGGACTTACTGTTCGCCAAGCAGGGACTTACTGTTTGCCAAGCAGGGACTTACTGTTCGCCAAGCAGGGACTTACTGTTCGCCAAACAGGGACTTACTGTTCGCCAAACAGGGACTTACTGTTCGCCAAGCAGGGACTTACTGTTCGCCAAGCAGGGACTTACTGTTTGCCAAGCAAGGACTTACTGTTTGCCAAGCAGGGACTTACTGTTTGCCAAGCAAGGACTTACTGTTCGCCAAACAGGGACCTACTGTTTGCCAAGCAGTTTGCCAAGCAGGGACTTACTGTTCGCCAAGCAGGGACTTACTGTTCGCCAAGCAGGGACTTACTGTTCGCCAAGCAGGGACCTACTGTTTGCCAAGCAGTTTGCCAAGCAGGGACTTACTGTTTGCCAAGCAGGGACTTACTGTTCGCCAAGCAGGGACTTACTGTTTGCCAAGCAGGGACTTACTGTTTGCCAAGCAGGGACTTACTGTTTGCCAAGCAAGGACTTACTGTTCGCCAAGCAGGGACTTACTGTTTGCCAAGCAGGGACTTACTGTTTGCCAAGCAGGGACTTACTGTTCGCCAAGCAGGGACTTACTGTTTGCCAAGCAGGGACTTACTGTTCGCCAAGCAGGGACTTACTGTTCGCCAAGCAGGGACTTACTGTTTGCCAAGCAAGGACTTACTGTTTGCCAAGCAGGGACTTACTGTTTGCCAAGCAGGGACTTACTGTTCGCCAAGCAGGGACTTACTGTTTGCCAAGCAGGGACTTACTGTTTGCCAAGCAGGGACTTACTGTTCGCCAAGCAGGGACTTACTGTTTGCCAAGCAGGGACTTACTGTTCGCCAAGCAGGGACTTACTGTTTGCCAAGCAGGGACTTACTGTTCGCCAAGCAGGGACTACTGTTCGCCAAGCAGGGACTTACTGTTCGCCAAGCAGGGACTTACTGTTCGCCAAGCAGGGACTTACTGTTCGCCAAGCAGGGACTTACTGTTCGCCAAGCAGGGACTACTGTTCGCCAAGCAGGGACTACTGTTCGCCAAGCAGGGACTACTGTTCGCCAAGCAGGGACTTACTGTTCGCCAAGCAGGGACTTACTGTTCGCCAAGCAGGGACTTACTGTTCGCCAAGCAGGGACTTACTGTTCGCCAAGCAGGGACTTACTGTTCGCCAAGCAGGGACTACTGTTCGCCAAGCAGGGACTACTGTTCGCCAAGCAGGGACTTACTGTTCGCCAAGCAGGGACTTACTGTTCGCCAAGCAGGGACTTACTGTTCGCCAAGCAGGGACTTACTGTTCGCCAAGCAGGGACTTACTGTTCGCCAAGCAGGGACTTACTGTTCGCCAAGCAGGGACTTACTGTTCGCCAAGCAGGGACTTACTGTTCGCCAAGCAGGGACTTACTGTTCGCCAAGCAGGGACCTACTGTTTGCCAAGCAGTTTGCCAAGCAGGGACTTACTGTTCGCCAAGCAGGGACTTACTGTTCGCCAAGCAGGGACTTACTGTTCGCCAAGCAGGGACTTACTGTTTGCCAAGCAGGGACTTACTGTTCGCCAAGCAGGGACTTACTGTTCGCCAAGCAGGGACTTACTGTTCGCCAAGCAGGGACTTACTGTTCGCCAAGCAGGGACTTACTGTTTGCCAAGCAAGGACTTACTGTTTGCCAAGCAGGGACTTACTGTTTGCCAAGCAGGGACTTACTGTTCGCCAAGCAGGGACTTACTGTTTGCCAAGCAGTTTGCCAAGCAGGGACTTACTGTTCGCCAAGCAGGGACTTACTGTTCGCCAAGCAGGGACTTACTGTTCGCCAAGCAGGGACTTACTGTTTGCCAAGCAGGGACTTACTGTTCGCCAAGCAGGGACTTACTGTTCGCCAAGCAGGGACTTACTGTTCGCCAAGCAGGGACTTACTGTTCGC
The DNA here is from genome assembly GCA_024529925.1 of Ophthalmolycus amberensis. Classification (NCBI taxonomy): domain Eukaryota; kingdom Metazoa; phylum Chordata; class Actinopteri; order Perciformes; family Zoarcidae; genus Ophthalmolycus; species Ophthalmolycus amberensis. The sequence goes on along the minus strand of JAFEUB010000011.1, from coordinate 62,022 downwards.
CAAGCAGGGACTTACTGTTTGCCAAGCAGGACTTACTGTTCGCCAAGCAGGGACTTACTGTTTGCCAAGCAGGGACTTACTGTTTGCCAAGCAGGGACTTACTGTTCGCCAAGCAGGGACTTACTGTTCGCCAAGCAGGGACTTACTGTTCGCCAAGCAGGGACTTACTGTTTGCCAAGCAGGGACTTACTGTTCGCCAAGCAGGGACTTACTGTTTGCCAAGCAGTTTGCCAAGCAGGGACTTACTGTTCGCCAAGCAGGGACTTACTGTTCGCCAAGCAGGGACTTACTGTTCGCCAAGCAGGGACTTACTGTTTGCCAAGCAGGGACTTACTGTTTGCCAAGCAGGGACTTACTGTTCGCCAAGCAGGGACTTACTGTTTGCCAAGCAGGGACTTACTGTTCGCCAAGCAGGGACTTACTGTTCGCCAAGCAGGGACTTACTGTTTGCCAAGCAGGGACTTACTGTTCGCCAAGCAGGGACTTACTGTTTGCCAAGCAGGGACTTACTGTTCGCCAAGCAGGGACTTACTGTTTGCCAAGCAGGGACTTACTGTTTGCCAAGCAGGGACTTACTGTTCGCCAAGCAGGGACTTACTGTTCGCCAAGCAGGGACTTACTGTTCGCCAAGCAGGGACTTACTGTTCGCCAAGCAGGGACTTACTGTTCGCCAAGCAGGGACTTACTGTTCGCCAAGCAGGGACTTACTGTTCGCCAAGCAGGGACTTACTGTTCGCCAAGCAGGGACTTACTGTTCGCCAAGCAGGGACTTACTGTTCGCCAAGCAGGGACTTACTGTTCGCCAAGCAGGGACTTACTGTTCGCCAAGCAGGGACTTACTGTTCGCCAAGCAGGGACTTACTGTTCGCCAAGCAGGGACTTACTGTTCGCCAAGCAGGGACTTACTGTTCGCCAAGCAGGGACTTACTGTTCGCCAAGCAGGGACTTACTGTTCGCCAAGCAGGGACTTACTGTTCGCCAAGCAGGGACTTACTGTTCGCCAAGCAGGGACTTACTGTTCGCCAAGCAGGGACTTACTGTTCGCCAAGCAGGGACTTACTGTTCGCCAAGCAGGGACTTACTGTTCGCCAAGCAGGGACTTACTGTTCGCCAAGCAGGGACTTACTGTTCGCCAAGCAGGGACTTACTGTTCGCCAAGCAGGGACTTACTGTTCGCCAAGCAGGGACTTACTGTTCGCCAAGCAGGGACTTACTGTTTGCCAAGCAGTTTGCCAAGCAGGGACTTACTGTTCGCCAAGCAGGGACTTACTGTTCGCCAAGCAGGGACTTACTGTTCGCCAAGCAGGGACTTACTGTTTGCCAAGCAGGGACTTACTGTTCGCCAAGCAGGGACTTACTGTTCGCCAAGCAGGGACTTACTGTTCGCCAAGCAGGGACTTACTGTTCGCCAAGCAGGGACTTACTGTTCGCCAAGCAGGGACTTACTGTTTGCCAAGCAGGGACTTACTGTTCGCCAAGCAGGGACTTACTGTTCGCCAAGCAGGGACTTACTGTTCGCCAAGCAGGGACTTACTGTTCGCCAAGCAGGGACTTACTGTTCGCCAAGCAGGGACTTACTGTTCGCCAAGCAGGGACTTACTGTTCGCCAAGCAGGGACTTACTGTTCGCCAAGCAGGGACTTACTGTTTGCCAAGCAGGGACTTACTGTTCGCCAAGCAGGGACTTACTGTTCGCCAAGCAGGGACTTACTGTTCGCCAAGCAGGGACTTACTGTTCGCCAAGCAGGGACTTACTGTTCGCCAAGCAGGGACTTACTGTTCGCCAAGCAGGGACTTACTGTTCGCCAAGCAGGGACTTACTGTTCGCCAAGCAGGGACTTACTGTTCGCCAAGCAGGGACTTACTGTTCGCCAAGCAGGGACTTACTGTTTGCCAAGCAGGGACTTACTGTTCGCCAAGCAGGGACTTACTGTTCGCCAAGCAGGGACTTACTGTTTGCCAAGCAGGGACTTACTGTTCGCCAAGCAGGGACTTACTGTTCGCCAAGCAGGGACTTACTGTTTGCCAAGCAGGGACTTACTGTTCGCCAAGCAGGGACTTACTGTTCGCCAAGCAGGGACTTACTGTTCGCCAAGCAGGGACTTACTGTTCGCCAAGCAGGGACTTACTGTTCGCCAAGCAGGGACTTACTGTTCGCCAAGCAGGGACTTACTGTTCGCCAAGCAGGGACTTACTGTTCGCCAAGCAGGGACTTACTGTTTGCCAAGCAGTTTTGCCAAGCAGGGACTTACTGTTCGCCAAGCAGGGACTTACTGTTCGCCAAGCAGGGACTTACTGTTCGCCAAGCAGGGACTTACTGTTCGCCAAGCAGGGACTTACTGTTCGCCAAGCAGGGACTTACTGTTCGCCAAGCAGGGACTTACTGTTCGCCAAGCAGGGACTTACTGTTCGCCAAGCAGGGACTTACTGTTCGCCAAGCAGGGACTTACTGTTCGCCAAGCAGGGACTTACTGTTCGCCAAGCAGGGACTTACTGTTCGCCAAGCAGGGACTTACTGTTCGCCAAGCAGGGACTTACTGTTCGCCAAGCAGGGACTTACTGTTCGCCAAGCAGGGACTTACTGTTTGCCAAGCAGGGACTTACTGTTCGCCAAGCAGGGACTTACTGTTTGCCAAGCAGTTTGCCAAGCAGGGACTTACTGTTCGCCAAGCAGGGACTTACTGTTCGCCAAGCAGGGACTTACTGTTCGCCAAGCAGGGACTTACTGTTTGCCAAGCAGGGACTTACTGTTCGCCAAGCAGGGACTTACTGTTCGCCAAGCAGGGACTTACTGTTCGCCAAGCAGGGACTTACTGTTCGCCAAGCAGGGACTTACTGTTCGCCAAGCAGGGACTTACTGTTCGCCAAGCAGGGACTTACTGTTCGCCAAGCAGGGACTTACTGTTTGCCAAGCAGTTTGCCAAGCAGGGACTTACTGTTCGCCAAGCAGGGACTTACTGTTCGCCAAGCAGGGACTTACTGTTCGCCAAGCAGGGACTTACTGTTTGCCAAGCAGGGACTTACTGTTCGCCAAGCAGGGACTTACTGTTCGCCAAGCAGGGACTTACTGTTCGCCAAGCAGGGACTTACTGTTCGCCAAGCAGGGACTTACTGTTCGCCAAGCAGGGACTTACTGTTTGCCAAGCAGGGACTTACTGTTCGCCAAGCAGGGACTTACTGTTTGCCAAGCAGGACTTACTGTTCGCCAAGCAGGGACTACTGTTTGCCAAGCAGTTTGCCAAGCAGGGACTTACTGTTCGCCAAGCAGGGACTTACTGTTCGCCAAGCAGGGACTTACTGTTCGCCAAGCAGGGACTTACTGTTTGCCAAGCAGTTGCCAAGCAGGGACTTACTGTTCGCCAAGCAGGGACTTACTGTTCGCCAAGCAGGGACTTACTGTTCGCCAAGCAGGGACTTACTGTTCGCCAAGCAGGGACTTACTGTTCGCCAAGCAGGGACTTACTGTTCGCCAAGCAGGGACTTACTGTTCGCCAAGCAGGGACTTACTGTTCGCCAAGCAGGGACTTACTGTTCGCCAAGCAGGGACTTACTGTTCGCCAAGCAGGGACTTACTGTTCGCCAAGCAGGGACTTACTGTTCGCCAAGCAGGGACTTACTGTTTGCCAAGCAGGGACTTACTGTTCGCCAAGCAGGGACTTACTGTTCGCCAAGCAGGGACTTACTGTTCGCCAAGCAGGGACTTACTGTTCGCCAAGCAGGGACTTACTGTTCGCCAAGCAGGGACTTACTGTTCGCCAAGCAGGGACTTACTGTTCGCCAAGCAGGGACTTACTGTTCGCCAAGCAGGGACTTACTGTTCGCCAAGCAGGGACTTACTGTTCGCCAAGCAGGGACTTACTGTTCGCCAAGCAGGGACTTACTGTTCGCCAAGCAGGGACTTACTGTTCGCCAAGCAGGGACTTACTGTTCGCCAAGCAGGGACTTACTGTTCGCCAAGCAGGGACTTACTGTTCGCCAAGCAGGGACTTACTGTTCGCCAAGCAGGGACTTACTGTTCGCCAAGCAGGGACTTACTGTTCGCCAAGCAGGGACTTACTGTTCGCCAAGCAGGGACTTACTGTTCGCCAAGCAGGGACTTACTGTTCGCCAAGCAGGGACTTACTGTTCGCCAAGCAGGGACTTACTGTTCGCCAAGCAGGGACTTACTGTTCGCCAAGCAGGGACTTACTGTTCGCCAAGCAGGGACTTACTGTTTGCCAAGCAGGGACTTACTGTTCGCCAAGCAGGGACTTACTGTTCGCCAAGCAGGGACTTACTGTTCGCCAAGCAGGGACTTACTGTTCGCCAAGCAGGGACTTACTGTTCGCCAAGCAGGGACTTACTGTTCGCCAAGCAGGGACTTACTGTTCGCCAAGCAGGGACTTACTGTTCGCCAAGCAGGGACTTACTGTTCGCCAAGCAGGGACTTACTGTTGCCAAGCAGGGACTTACTGTTCGCCAAGCAGGGACTTACTGTTCGCCAAGCAGGGACTTACTGTTCGCCAAGCAGGGACTTACTGTTCGCCAAGCAGGGACTTACTGTTCGCCAAGCAGGGACTTACTGTTCGCCAAGCAGGGACTTACTGTTCGCCAAGCAGGGACTTACTGTTCGCCAAGCAGGGACTTACTGTTCGCCAAGCAGGGACTTACTGTTCGCCAAGCAGGGACTTACTGTTCGCCAAGCAGGGACTTACTGTTCGCCAAGCAGGGACTTACTGTTCGCCAAGCAGGGACTTACTGTTCGCCAAGCAGGGACTTACTGTTCGCCAAGCAGGGACTTACTGTTCGCCAAGCAGGGACTTACTGTTCGCCAAGCAGGGACTTACTGTTCGCCAAGCAGGGACTTACTGTTCGCCAAGCAGGGACTTACTGTTCGCCAAGCAGGGACTTACTGTTCGCCAAGCAGGGACTTACTGTTCGCCAAGCAGGGACTTACTGTTCGCCAAGCAGGGACTTACTGTTCGCCAAGCAGGGACTTACTGTTCGCCAAGCAGGGACTTACTGTTCGCCAAGCAGGGACTTACTGTTCGCCAAGCAGGGACTTACTGTTTGCCAAGCAGGGACTTACTGTTCGCCAAGCAGGGACTTACTGTTCGCCAAGCAGGGACTTACTGTTCGCCAAGCAGGGACTTACTGTTCGCCAAGCAGGGACTTACTGTTCGCCAAGCAGGGACTTACTGTTCGCCAAGCAGGGACTTACTGTTCGCCAAGCAGGGACTTACTGTTCGCCAAGCAGGGACTTACTGTTCGCCAAGCAGGGACTTACTGTTCGCCAAGCAGGGACTTACTGTTCGCCAAGCAGGGACTTACTGTTCGCCAAGCAGGGACTTACTGTTCGCCAAGCAGGGACTTACTGTTCGCCAAGCAGGGACTTACTGTTCGCCAAGCAGGGACTTACTGTTCGCCAAGCAGGGACTTACTGTTCGCCAAGCAGGGACTTACTGTTCGCCAAGCAGGGACTTACTGTTCGCCAAGCAGGGACTTACTGTTCGCCAAGCAGGGACTTACTGTTCGCCAAGCAGGGACTTACTGTTCGCCAAGCAGGGACTTACTGTTCGCCAAGCAGGGACTTACTGTTCGCCAAGCAGGGACTTACTGTTCGCCAAGCAGGGACTTACTGTTCGCCAAGCAGGGACTTACTGTTCGCCAAGCAGGGACTTACTGTTCGCCAAGCAGGGACTTACTGTTCGCCAAGCAGGGACTTACTGTTCGCCAAGCAGGGACTTACTGTTCGCCAAGCAGGGACTTACTGTTCGCCAAGCAGGGACTTACTGTTCGCCAAGCAGGGACTTACTGTTCGCCAAGCAGGGACTTACTGTTCGCCAAGCAGGGACTTACTGTTCGCCAAGCAGGGACTTACTGTTCGCCAAGCAGGGACTTACTGTTCGCCAAGCAGGGACTTACTGTTCGCCAAGCAGGGACTTACTGTTCGCCAAGCAGGGACTTACTGTTCGCCAAGCAGGGACTTACTGTTCGCCAAGCAGGGACTTACTGTTCGCCAAGCAGGGACTTACTGTTTCGCCAAGCAGGGACTTACTGTTCGCCAAGCAGGGACTTACTGTTCGCCAAGCAGGGACTTACTGTTCGCCAAGCAGGGACTTACTGTTCGCCAAGCAGGGACTTACTGTTCGCCAAGCAGGGACTTACTGTTCGCCAAGCAGGGACTTACTGTTCGCCAAGCAGGGACTTACTGTTCGCCAAGCAGGGACTTACTGTTCGCCAAGCAGGGACTTACTGTTCGCCAAGCAGGGACTTACTGTTTGCCAAGCAGGGACTTACTGTTCGCCAAGCAGGGACTTACTGTTCGCCAAGCAGGGACTTACTGTTCGCCAAGCAGGGACTTACTGTTCGCCAAGCAGGGACTTACTGTTCGCCAAGCAGGGACTTACTGTTCGCCAAGCAGGGACTTACTGTTCGCCAAGCAGGGACTTACTGTTCGCCAAGCAGGGACTTACTGTTCGCCAAGCAGGGACTTACTGTTCGCCAAGCAGGGACTTACTGTTCGCCAAGCAGGGACTTACTGTTCGCCAAGCAGGGACTTACTGTTCGCCAAGCAGGGACTTACTGTTCGCCAAGCAGGGACTTACTGTTCGCCAAGCAGGGACTTACTGTTCGCCAAGCAGGGACTTACTGTTCGCCAAGCAGGGACTTACTGTTCGCCAAGCAGGGACTTACTGTTCGCCAAGCAGGGACTTACTGTTCGCCAAGCAGGGACTTACTGTTCGCCAAGCAGGGACTTACTGTTCGCCAAGCAGGGACTTACTGTTCGCCAAGCAGGGACTTACTGTTCGCCAAGCAGGGACTTACTGTTCGCCAAGCAGGGACTTACTGTTCGCCAAGCAGGGACTTACTGTTCGCCAAGCAGGGACTTACTGTTCGCCAAGCAGGGACTTACTGTTCGCCAAGCAGGGACTTACTGTTCGCCAAGCAGGGACTTACTGTTCGCCAAGCAGGGACTTACTGTTCGCCAAGCAGGGACTTACTGTTTGCCAAGCAGGGACTTACTGTTCGCCAAGCAGGGACTTACTGTTCGCCAAGCAGGGACTTACTGTTCGCCAAGCAGGGACTTACTGTTCGCCAAGCAGGGACTTACTGTTCGCCAAGCAGGGACTTACTGTTCGCCAAGCAGGGACTTACTGTTCGCCAAGCAGGGACTTACTGTTCGCCAAGCAGGGACTTACTGTTCGCCAAGCAGGGACTTACTGTTCGCCAAGCAGGGACTTACTGTTCGCCAAGCAGGGACTTACTGTTCGCCAAGCAGGGACTTACTGTTCGCCAAGCAGGGACTTACTGTTCGCCAAGCAGGGACTTACTGTTCGCCAAGCAGGGACTTACTGTTCGCCAAGCAGGGACTTACTGTTCGCCAAGCAGGGACTTACTGTTCGCCAAGCAGGGACTTACTGTTCGCCAAGCAGGGACTTACTGTTCGCCAAGCAGGGACTTACTGTTCGCCAAGCAGGGACTTACTGTTCGCCAAGCAGGGACTTACTGTTCGCCAAGCAGGGACTTACTGTTCGCCAAGCAGGGACTTACTGTTCGCCAAGCAGGGACTTACTGTTCGCCAAGCAGGGACTTACTGTTCGCCAAGCAGGGACTTACTGTTCGCCAAGCAGGGACTTACTGTTCGCCAAGCAGGGACTTACTGTTCGCCAAGCAGGGACTTACTGTTCGCCAAGCAGGGACTTACTGTTCGCCAAGCAGGGACTTACTGTTCGCCAAGCAGGGACTTACTGTTCGCCAAGCAGGGACTTACTGTTCGCCAAGCAGGGACTTACTGTTCGCCAAGCAGGGACTTACTGTTCGCCAAGCAGGGACTTACTGTTCGCCAAGCAGGGACTTACTGTTCGCCAAGCAGGGACTTACTGTTCGCCAAGCAGGGACTTACTGTTCGCCAAGCAGGGACTTACTGTTCGCCAAGCAGGGACTTACTGTTTGCCAAGCAGGGACTTACTGTTCGCCAAGCAGGGACTTACTGTTCGCCAAGCAGGGACTTACTGTTCGCCAAGCAGGGACTTACTGTTCGCCAAGCAGGGACTTACTGTTCGCCAAGCAGGGACTTACTGTTCGCCAAGCAGGGACTTACTGTTCGCCAAGCAGGGACTTACTGTTCGCCAAGCAGGGACTTACTGTTCGCCAAGCAGGGACTTACTGTTCGCCAAGCAGGGACTTACTGTTCGCCAAGCAGGGACTTACTGTTCGCCAAGCAGGGACTTACTGTTCGCCAAGCAGGGACTTACTGTTCGCCAAGCAGGGACTTACTGTTCGCCAAGCAGGGACTTACTGTTCGCCAAGCAGGGACTTACTGTTCGCCAAGCAGGGACTTACTGTTCGCCAAGCAGGGACTTACTGTTCGCCAAGCAGGGACTTACTGTTCGCCAAGCAGGGACTTACTGTTCGCCAAGCAGGGACTTACTGTTCGCCAAGCAGGGACTTACTGTTCGCCAAGCAGGGACTTACTGTTCGCCAAGCAGGGACTTACTGTTTGCTAGCAGGACTTACTGTTCGCCAAGCAGGGACTTACTGTTCTGCCAAGCAGGGACTTACTGTTCGCCAAGCAGGGACTTACTGTTTGCCAAGCAGTTTGCCAAGCAGGGACTTACTGTTCGCCAAGCAGGGACTTACTGTTCGCCAAGCAGGGACTTACTGTTCGCCAAGCAGGGACTTACTGTTCGCCAAGCAGGGACTTACTGTTCGCCAAGCAGGGACTTACTGTTCGCCAAGCAGGGACTTACTGTTCGCCAAGCAGGGACTTACTGTTCGCCAAGCAGGGACTTACTGTTCGCCAAGCAGGGACTTACTGTTTGCCAAGCAGGGACTTACTGTTCGCCAAGCAGGGACTTACTGTTCGCCAAGCAGGGACTTACTGTTCGCCAAGCAGGGACTTACTGTTCGCCAAGCAGGGACTTACTGTTCGCCAAGCAGGGACTTACTGTTCGCCAAGCAGGGACTTACTGTTCGCCAAGCAGGGACTTACTGTTCGCCAAGCAGGGACTTACTGTTTGCCAAGCAGGGACTTACTGTTCGCCAAGCAGGGACTACTGTTCGCGCAAGCAGGGAACTTACTGTTCGCCAAGCAGGGACTTACTGTTCGCCATACAGGGACTTACTTGTCGCCAAAGACCAGGGACTTACTGTTCGCCAACGCAGGTGACTTACTGTTCGCCAAGCAGGGACTTACTGGTTCTGCCAAGCAGGACTCTTACTGTTTGCCAAGCAAGGACTTACTGTTCGCCAAGCAGGGACTTACTGTTCGCCAAGCAGGACTTACTGTTTGCCAAGCAGGGACTTACTGTTTGCTAAGCAAGGACTTACTGTTCGCCAAGCAGGGACTTACTGTTTGCCAAGCAGGGACTTACTGTTTGCCAAACAGGGACTTACTGTTCGCCAAGCAGGGACTTACTGTTCGCCAAGCAGTGACTTACTGTTTGCCAGCAGGGACCTTACTGTTTGCCAAGCAAGGACCTACTGTTTGCCAAGCTGTTCGCCAAGCAGGGACCTGCTGTTTGCCAAGCTGTTCGCCAAGCAGGGACTTACTGTTCGCCAAGCAGGGACTTACTGTTTCGCCAAGCAGGGACTTACTGTTCGCCAAGCAGGGACTTACTGTTCGCCAAGCAAGGGACTACTGTTCGCCAAGCAGGGACTTACTGTTCGCCAAGCAGGGACTTACTGTTCGCCAAGCAGGGACTTACTGTTCGCCAAGCAGGGACTTACTGTTCGCCAAGCAGGGACTTACTGTTCGCCAAGCAGGGACTTACTGTTCGCCAAGCAGGGACTTACTGTTCGCCAAGCAGGGACTTACTGTTTGCCAAGCAGGGACTTACTGTTCGCCAAGCAGGGACTTACTGTTTCGCCAAGCAGGGACTTACTGTTCGCCAAGCAGGGACTTACTGTTCGCCAAGCAGGGACTTACTGTTCGCCAAGCAGGGACTTACTGTTCGCCAAGCAGGGACTTACTGTTCGCCAAGCAGGGACTTACTGTTCGCCAAGCAGGGACTTACTGTTCGCCAAGCAGGGACTTACTGTTCGCCAAGCAGGGACTTACTGTTCGCCAAGCAGGGACTTACTGTTCGCCAAGCAGGGACTTACTGTTCGCCAAGCAGGGACTTACTGTTCGCCAAGCAGGGACTTACTGTTTGCCAAGCAGGACTTACTGTTCGCCAAGCAGGGACTTACTGTTCGCCAAGCAGGGACTTACTGTTCGCCAAGCAGGGACTTACTGTTCGCCAAGCAGGGATTTACTGTTCGCCAAGCAGGGACTTACTGTTCGCCAAGCAGGGACTTACTGTTCGCCAAGCAGGGACTTACTGTTCGCCAAGCAGGGACTTACTGTTCGCCAAGCAGGGACTTACTGTTCGCCAAGCAGGGACTTACTGTTCGCCAAGCAGGGACTTACTGTTCGCCAAGCAGGGACTTACTGTTCGCCAAGCAGGGACTTACTGTTCGCCAAGCAGGGACTTACTGTTCGCCAAGCAGGGACTTACTGTTCGCCAAGCAGGGACTTACTGTTCGCCAAGCAGGGACTTACTGTTCGCTAAGCAGGGACTTACTGTTCGCCAAGCAGGGACTTACTGTTTGCTAAGCAGGGACTTACTGTTCGCCAAGCAGGGACTTACTGTTCGCCAAGCAGGGACTTACTGTTCGCCAAGCAGGGACTTACTGTTTGCTAAGCAGGGACTTACTGTTCGCCAAGCAGGGACCTTACTGTTTGCTAAGGCAGGGACTTACTGTTCGCCAAGCAGGGACTTACTGTTTGCCAAGCAGGGACTTACTGTTTGCCAAGCAGGGACTTACTGTTTGCTAAGCAGGGACTTACTGTTCGCCAAGCAGGGATTTACTGTTCGCCAAGCAGGGACTTACTGGTGCGCCAAGCAGGACTTACTGTTTGCTAAGCAGGGACTTACTGTTCGCCAAGCAGGGACTTACTGTTCGCCAAGCAGGGACTTACTGTTCGCCAAGCAGGGACTTACTGTTCGCCAAGCAGGGACTTACTGTTTGCCAAGCAAGGACTTACTGTTTTGCCAAGCAAGGACCTTACTGTTTGCCCCAAGGACTGTTCGCCAAGCAGGGACCTACTGTTTGCCAAGCTGTTCGCCAAGCAGGGACTTACTGTTTCGCCAAGCAGGGACTTACTGTTCGCCAAGCAGGGACTTACTGTTCGCCAAGCAGGGACTTACTGTTCGCCAAGCAGGGACTTACTGTTCGCCAAGCAGGGACTTACTGTTCGCCAAGCAGGGACTTTACTGTTCGCCAAGCAGGGACTTACTGTTCGCCAAGCAGGGACTTACTGTTCGCAAGCAGGGACTTACTGTTTGCCAAGCAGGGACTTACTGTTCGCCAAGCAGGGACTTACTGTTCGCCAAGCAGGGACTTACTGTTCGCCAAGCAGGGACTTACTGTTCGCCAAGCAGGGACTTACTGTTCGCCAAGCAGGGACTTACTGTTCGCCAAGCAGGGACTTACTGTTCGCCAAGCAGGGACTTACTGTTCGCCAAGCAGGGACTTACTGTTCGCCAAGCAGGGACTTACTGTTCGCCAAGCAGGGACTTACTGTTCGCCAAGCAGGGACTTACTGTTTGCCAAGCAAGGACTTACTGTTCGCCAAGCAGGGACTTACTGTTCGCCAAGCAGGGACTTACTGTTTGCTAAGCAGGGACTTACTGTTCGCCAAGCAGGGACTTACTGTTTGCTAAGCAGGGACTTACTGTTCGCCAAGCAGGGACTTACTGTTTGCCAAGCAAGGGACTTACTGTTCGCCAAGCAGGGACTTACTGTTCGCCAAGCAGGGACTTACTGTTTGCTAAGCAGGGACTTACTGTTCGCCAAGCAGGGACTTACTGTTTGCTAAGCAGGGACTTACTGTTCGCCAAGCAGGGACTTACTGTTCGCCAAGCAGGGACTTACTGTTTGCCAAACAAGGACTTACTGTTCGCCAAGCAGGGACTTACTGTTTGCCAAGCAGGGACTTACTGTTTGCCAAGCAGGGACTTACTGTTTGCCTAAGCAAGGACTTACTGTTCGCCAAGCAGGGACTTACTGTTTGCCAAGCAGGGACTTACTGTTTGCCAAACAGGGACTTACTGTTCGCCAAGCAGGGACTTACTGTTCGCCAAGCAGGGACTTACTGTTTGCCAAGCAGGGACTTACTGTTTGCCAAGCAAGGACCTACTGTTTGCCAAGCAAGGACCTACTGTTTGCCAAGCTGTTCGCCAATCAGGGACCTACTGTTTGCCAAGCTGTTCGCCAAGCAGGGACTTACTGTTTGCTAAGCAAGGACTTACTGTTCGCCAAGCACGGGACTTACTGTTCGCCAAGCAGGGATTTACTGTTCGCCAAGCAGGGACTTACTGTTCGCCAAGCACGGACTTACTGTTCGCCAAGCAGGGATTTACTGTTCGCCAAGCAGGGACTTACTGTTCGCCAAGCAGGGACTTACTGTTCGCCAAGCAGGGACTTACTGTTTGCCAAGCAAGGGACTTACTGTTCGCCAAGCAGGGACTTACTGTTCGCCAAGCAGGGACTTACTGTTTGCTAAGCAGGGACTTACTGTTCGCCAAGCAGGGACTTACTGTTTGCTAAGCAGGGACTTACTGTTCGCCAAGCAGGGACTTACTGTTTGCCAAGCAAGGACTTACTGTTCGCCAAGCAGGGACTTACTGTTCGCCAAGCAGGGACTTACTGTTTGCTAAGCAGGGACTTACTGTTTCGCCAAGCAGGGACTTACTGTTTGCTAAGCAGGGACTTACTGTTCGCCAAGCAGGGACTTACTGTTCGCCAAGCAGGGACTTACTGTTTGCCAAACAAGGACTTACTGTTCGCCAAGCAGGGACTTACTGTTTGCCAAGCAGGGACTTACTGTTTGCCAAGCAGGGACTTACTGTTTGCTAAGCAAGGACTTACTGTTCGCCAAGCAGGGACTTACTGTTTGCCAAGCAGGGACTTACTGTTTGCCAAACAGGGACTTACTGTTCGCCAAGCAGGGACTTACTGTTCGCCAAGCAGGGACTTACTGTTTGCCAAGCAGGGACTTACTGTTTGCCAAGCAAGGACCTACTGTTTGCCAAGCTGTTCGCCAAGCAGGGACCTACTGTTTGCCAAGCTGTTCGCCAAGCAGGGACTTACTGTTCGCCAAGCAGGGACTTACTGTTTGCCAAGCAGGGACTTACTGTTTGCCAAGCAAGGACCTACTGTTCGCCAAGCAGGGACTTACTGTTCGCCAAGCAGGGACTTACTGTTCGCCAAGCAGGGACTTACTGTTCGCCAAGCAGGGACTTACTTTTGCCAAGCAAGGACTTACTGTTCGCCAAGCAGGGAGCTACTGTTCGCCAAGCAGGGACTTACTGTTTGCCAAGCAGGGACTTACTGTTCGCCAAGCAGGGACTTACTGTTTGCCAAGCAGGGACTTACTGTTTGCTAAGCAAGGACTTACTGTTCGCCAAGCAGGGACTTACTGTTTGCCAAGCAGGGACTTACTGTTTGCCAAACAGGGACTTACTGTTCGCCAAGCAGGGACTTACTGTTCGCCAAGCAGGGACTTACTGTTCGCCAAGCAGGGACTTACTGTTTGCTAAGCAGGGACTTACTGTTCGCCAAGCAGGGACTTACTGTTTGCTAAGCAGGGACTTACTGTTCGCCAAGCAGGGACCTACTGTTTGCCAAGCTGTTCGCCAAGCAAGGACCTACTGTTTGCCAAGCTGTTCGCCAAGCAGGGACCTACTGTTTGCCAAGCTGTTCGCCAAGCAGGGAGCTACTGTTCGCCAAGCAGGGACTTACTGTTTGCCAAGCAGGGACTTACTGTTCGCCAAGCAGGGACTTACTGTTCGCCAAGCAGGGACTTACTGTTCGCCAAGCAGGGACTTACTGTTCGCCAAGCAGGGATTTACTGTTCGCCAAGCAGGGACTTACTGTTCGCCAAGCAGGGATTTACTGTTCGCCGAGCAGGGACTTACTGTTCGCCAAGCAGGGACTTACTGTTCGCCAAGCAGGGACTTACTGTTTGCCAAGCAAGGACTTACTGTTCGCCAAGCAGGGACTTACTGTTCGCCAAGCAGGGACTTACTGTTTGCCAAGCAGGGACTTACTGTTTGCTAAGCAAGGACTTACTGTTCGCCAAGCAGGGACTTACTGTTTGCCAAGCAGGGACTTACTGTTTGCCAAACAGGGACTTACTGTTCGCCAAGCAGGGACTTACTGTTCGCCAAGCAGGGACTTACTGTTTGCCAAGCAGGGACTTACTGTTTGCCAAGCAAGGACCTACTGTTTGCCAAGCTGTTCGCCAAGCAGGGACCTGCTGTTTGCCAAGCTGTTCGCCAAGCAGGGACCTACTGTTTGCCAAGCTGTTCGCCAAGCAGGGAGCTACTGTTCGCCAAGCAGGGACTTACTGTTTGCCAAGCAGGGACTTACTGTTCGCCAAGCAGGGACTTACTGTTCGCCAAGCAGGGACTTACTGTTCGCCAAGCAGGGACTTACTGTTCGCCAAGCAGGGACTTACTGTTTGCCAAGCAGGGACTTACTGTTTGCCAAACAGGGACTTACTGTTCGCCAAGCAGGGACTTACTGTTCGCCAAGCAGGGACTTACTGTTTGCCAAGCAGGGACTTACTGTTTGCCAAGCAAGGACCTACTGTTTGCCAAGCTGTTCGCCAAGCAGGGACTTACTGTTCGCCAAGCAGGGACTTACTGTTTGCCAAGCAGGGACTTGCTGTTCTCCAAGCAGGGACTTACTGTTCGCCAAGCAGGGACTTACTTTTTGCCAAGCAAGGACTTACTGTTCGCCAAGCAGGGAGCTACTGTTCGCCAAGCAGGGACTTACTGTTTGCCAAGCAGGGACTTACTGTTTGCCAAGCAGGGACTTACTGTTCGCCAAGCAGGGACTTACTGTTCGCCAAGCAGGGACTTACTGTTCGCCAAGCAGGGACTTACTGTTCGCCAAGCAGGGACTTACTGTTCACCAAGCAGGGATTTACTGTTCGCCAAGCAGGGACTTACTGTTCGCCAAGCAGGGATTTACTGTTCGCCAAGCAGGGACTTACTGTTCGCCAAGCAGGGACTTACTGTTCGCCAAGCAGGGACTTACTGTTTGCCAAGCAAGGACTTACTGTTCGCCAAGCAGGGACTTACTGTTCGCCAAGCAGGGACTTACTGTTTGCTAAGCAGGGACTTACTGTTCGCCAAGCAGGGACTTACTGTTTGCTAAGCAGGGACTTACTGTTCGCCAAGCAGGGACTTACTGTTTGCCAAGCAAGGACTTACTGTTCGCCAAGCAGGGACTTACTGTTCGCCAAGCAGGGACTTACTGTTTGCTAAGCAGGGACTTACTGTTCGCCAAGCAGGGACTTACTGTTTGCTAAGCAGGGACTTACTGTTCGCCAAGCAGGGACTTACTGTTCGCCAAGCAGGGACTTACTGTTTGCCAAACAAGGACTTACTGTTCGCCAAGCAGGGACTTACTGTTTGCCAAGCAGGGACTTACTGTTTGCCAAGCAGGGACTTACTGTTTGCTAAGCAAGGACTTACTGTTCGCCAAGCAGGGACTTACTGTTTGCCAAGCAGGGACTTACTGTTTGCCAAACAGGGACTTACTGTTCGCCAAGCAGGGACTTACTGTTCGCCAAGCAGGGACTTACTGTTTGCCAAGCAGGGACTTACTGTTTGCCAAGCAAGGACCTACTGTTTGCCAAGCAAGGACCTACTGTTTGCCAAGCTGTTCGCCAATCAGGGACCTACTGTTTGCCAAGCTGTTCGCCAAGCAGGGACTTACTGTTTGCTAAGCAAGGACTTACTGTTCGCCAAGCACGGACTTACTGTTCGCCAAGCAGGGATTTACTGTTCGCCAAGCAGGGACTTACTGTTCGCCAAGCAGGGACTTACTGTTCGCCAAGCAGGGACTTACTGTTTGCCAAGCAAGGACTTACTGTTCGCCAAGCAGGGACTTACTGTTCGCCAAGCAGGGACTTACTGTTTGCTAAGCAGGGACTTACTGTTCGCCAAGCAGGGACTTACTGTTTGCTAAGCAGGGACTTACTGTTCGCCAAGCAGGGACTTACTGTTTGCCAAGCAAGGACTTACTGTTCGCCAAGCAGGGACTTACTGTTCGCCAAGCAGGGACTTACTGTTTGCTAAGCAGGGACTTACTGTTCGCCCAGCAGGGACTTACTGTTTGCTAAGCAGGGACTTACTGTTCGCCAAGCAGGGACTTACTGTTCGCCAAGCAGGGACTTACTGTTTGCCAAACAAGGACTTACTGTTCGCCAAGCAGGGACTTACTGTTTGCCAAGCAGGGACTTACTGTTTGCCAAGCAGGGACTTACTGTTTGCTAAGCAAGGACTTACTGTTCGCCAAGCAGGGACTTACTGTTTGCCAAGCAGGGACTTACTGTTTGCCAAACAGGGACTTACTGTTCGCCAAGCAGGGACTTACTGTTCGCCAAGCAGGGACTTACTGTTTGCCAAGCAGGGACTTACTGTTTGCCAAGCAAGGACCTACTGTTTGCCAAGCTGTTCGCCAAGCAGGGACCTACTGTTTGCCAAGCTGTTCGCCAAGCAGGGACTTACTGTTCGCCAAGCAGGGACTTACTGTTTGCCAAGCAGGGACTTACTGTTTGCTAAGCAAGGACTTACTGTTCGCCAAGCAGGGACTTACTGTTTGCCAAGCAGGGACTTACTGTTTGCCAAACAGGGACTTACTGTTTGCCAAGCAGGGACTTACTGTTCGCCAAGCAGGGACTTACTGTTTGCCAAGCAGGGACTTACTGTTTGCCAAGCAAGGACCTACTGTTTGCCAAGCTGTTCGCCAAGCAGGGACCTGCTGTTTGCCAAGCTGTTCGCCAAGCAGGGACCTACTGTTTGCCAAGCTGTTCGCCAAGCAGGGAGCTACTGTTCGCCAAGCAGGGACTTACTGTTTGCCAAGCAGGGACTTACTGTTCGCCAAGCAGGGACTTACTGTTCGCCAAGCAGGGACTTACTGTTCGCCAAGCAGGGACTTACTGTTCGCCAAGCAGGGACTTACTGTTTGCCAAGCAGGGACTTACTGTTTGCCAAACAGGGACTTACTGTTCGCCAAGCAGGGACTTACTGTTCGCCAAGCAGGGACTTACTGTTTGCCAAGCAGGGACTTACTGTTTGCCAAGCAAGGACCTACTGTTTGCCAAGCTGTTCGCCAAGCAGGGACTTACTGTTCGCCAAGCAGGGACTTACTGTTTGCCAAGCAGGGACTTGCTGTTCTCCAAGCAGGGACTTACTGTTCGCCAAGCAGGGACTTACTTTTTGCCAAGCAAGGACTTACTGTTCGCCAAGCAGGGAGCTACTGTTCGCCAAGCAGGGACTTACTGTTTGCCAAGCAGGGACTTACTGTTCGCCAAGCAGGGACTTACTGTTTGCCAAGCAGGGACTTACTGTTTGCTAAGCAAGGACTTACTGTTCGCCAAGCAGGGACTTACTGTTTGCCAAGCAGGGACTTACTGTTTGCCAAACAGGGACTTACTGTTCGCCAAGCAGGGACTTACTGTTCGCCAAGCAGGGACTTACTGTTCGCCAAGCAGGGACTTACTGTTTGCTAAGCAGGGACTTACTGTTCGCCAAGCAGGGACTTACTGTTTGCTAAGCAGGGACTTACTGTTCGCCAAGCAGGGACCTACTGTTTGCCAAGCTGTTCGCCAAGCAAGGACCTACTGTTTGCCAAGCTGTTCGCCAAGCAGGGACCTACTGTTTGCCAAGCTGTTCGCCAAGCAGGGAGCTACTGTTCGCCAAGCAGGGACTTACTGTTTGCCAAGCAGGGACTTACTGTTCGCCAAGCAGGGACTTACTGTTCGCCAAGCAGGGACTTACTGTTCGCCAAGCAGGGACTTACTGTTCGCCAAGCAGGGATTTACTGTTCGCCAAGCAGGGACTTACTGTTCGCCAAGCAGGGATTTACTGTTCGCCGAGCAGGGACTTACTGTTCGCCAAGCAGGGACTTACTGTTCGCCAAGCAGGGACTTACTGTTTGCCAAGCAAGGACTTACTGTTCGCCAAGCAGGGACTTACTGTTCGCCAAGCAGGGACTTACTGTTTGCCAAGCAGGGACTTACTGTTTGCTAAGCAAGGACTTACTGTTCGCCAAGCAGGGACTTACTGTTTGCCAAGCAGGGACTTACTGTTTGCCAAACAGGGACTTACTGTTCGCCAAGCAGGGACTTACTGTTCGCCAAGCAGGGACTTACTGTTTGCCAAGCAGGGACTTACTGTTTGCCAAGCAAGGACCTACTGTTTGCCAAGCTGTTCGCCAAGCAGGGACCTGCTGTTTGCCAAGCTGTTCGCCAAGCAGGGACCTACTGTTTGCCAAGCTGTTCGCCAAGCAGGGAGCTACTGTTCGCCAAGCAGGGACTTACTGTTTGCCAAGCAGGGACTTACTGTTCGCCAAGCAGGGACTTACTGTTCGCCAAGCAGGGACTTACTGTTCGCCAAGCAGGGACTTACTGTTCG
Source organism: Ophthalmolycus amberensis (assembly GCA_024529925.1). Lineage (NCBI taxonomy): Eukaryota > Metazoa > Chordata > Actinopteri > Perciformes > Zoarcidae > Ophthalmolycus > Ophthalmolycus amberensis. The sequence goes on along the minus strand of JAFEUB010000011.1, from coordinate 43,565 downwards.
CCAAGCAGGGACTTACTGTTTGCCAAGCAGGGACTTACTGTTTGCCAAACAGGGACTTACTGTTCGCCAAGCAGGGACTTACTGTTCGCCAAGCAGGGACTTACTGTTTGCCAAGCAGGGACTTACTGTTTGCCAAGCAAGGACCTACTGTTTGCCAAGCTGTTCGCCAAGCAGGGACTTACTGTTCGCCAAGCAGGGACTTACTGTTTGCCAAGCAGGGACTTGCTGTTCTCCAAGCAGGGACTTACTGTTCGCCAAGCAGGGACTTACTGTTCGCCAAGCAGGGAGCTACTGTTCGCCAAGCAGGGACTTACTGTTTGCCAAGCAGGGACTTACTGTTTGCCAAGCAGGGACTTACTGTTCGCCAAGCAGGGACTTACTGTTCGCCAAGCAGGGACTTACTGTTCGCCAAGCAGGGACTTACTGTTCGCCAAGCAGGGACTTACTGTTTGCTAAGCAGGGACTTACTGTTCGCCAAGCAGGGACTTACTGTTTGCTAAGCAGGGACTTACTGTTCGCCAAGCAGGGACTTACTGTTCGCCAAGCAGGGACTTACTGTTTGCCAAACAAGGACTTACTGTTCGCCAAGCAGGGACTTACTGTTTGCCAAGCAGGGACTTACTGTTTGCCAAGCAGGGACTTACTGTTTGCTAAGCAAGGACTTACTGTTCGCCAAGCAGGGACTTACTGTTTGCCAAGCAGGGACTTACTGTTTGCCAAACAGGGACTTACTGTTCGCCAAGCAGGGACTTACTGTTCGCCAAGCAGGGACTTACTGTTTGCCAAGCAGGGACTTACTGTTTGCCAAGCAAGGACCTACTGTTTGCCAAGCAAGGACCTACTGTTTGCCAAGCTGTTCGCCAATCAGGGACCTACTGTTTGCCAAGCTGTTCGCCAAGCAGGGACTTACTGTTTGCTAAGCAAGGACTTACTGTTCGCCAAGCACGGACTTACTGTTCGCCAAGCAGGGATTTACTGTTCGCCAAGCAGGGACTTACTGTTCGCCAAGCAGGGACTTACTGTTCGCCAAGCAGGGACTTACTGTTTGCCAAGCAAGGACTTACTGTTCGCCAAGCAGGGACTTACTGTTCGCCAAGCAGGGACTTACTGTTTGCTAAGCAGGGACTTACTGTTCGCCAAGCAGGGACTTACTGTTTGCTAAGCAGGGACTTACTGTTCGCCAAGCAGGGACTTACTGTTTGCCAAGCAAGGACTTACTGTTCGCCAAGCAGGGACTTACTGTTCGCCAAGCAGGGACTTACTGTTTGCTAAGCAGGGACTTACTGTTCGCCCAGCAGGGACTTACTGTTTGCTAAGCAGGGACTTACTGTTCGCCAAGCAGGGACTTACTGTTCGCCAAGCAGGGACTTACTGTTTGCCAAACAAGGACTTACTGTTCGCCAAGCAGGGACTTACTGTTTGCCAAGCAGGGACTTACTGTTTGCCAAGCAGGGACTTACTGTTTGCTAAGCAAGGACTTACTGTTCGCCAAGCAGGGACTTACTGTTTGCCAAGCAGGGACTTACTGTTTGCCAAACAGGGACTTACTGTTCGCCAAGCAGGGACTTACTGTTCGCCAAGCAGGGACTTACTGTTTGCCAAGCAGGGACTTACTGTTTGCCAAGCAAGGACCTACTGTTTGCCAAGCTGTTCGCCAAGCAGGGACCTACTGTTTGCCAAGCTGTTCGCCAAGCAGGGACTTACTGTTCGCCAAGCAGGGACTTACTGTTTGCCAAGCAGGGACTTACTGTTTGCCAAGCAAGGACCTACTGTTCGCCAAGCAGGGACTTACTGTTCGCCAAGCAGGGACTTACTGTTCGCCAAGCAGGGACTTACTGTTCGCCAAGCAGGGACTTACTGTTCGCCAAGCAGGGACTTACTGTTCGCCAAGCAGGGACTTACTGTTCGCCAAGCAGGGACTTACTGTTTGCCAAGCAGGGACTTACTGTTCGCCAAGCAGGGATTTACTGTTCGCCAAGCAGGGACTTACTGTTCGCCAAGCAGGGATTTACTGTTCGCCAAGCAGGGACTTACTGTTCGCCAAGCAGGGACTTACTGTTCGCCAAGCAGGGACTTACTGTTTGCCAAGCAGGGACTTGCTGTTCGCCAAGCAGGGACTTACTGTTCGCCAAGCAGGGACTTACTTTTTGCCAAGCAAGGACTTACTGTTCGCCAAGCAGGGAGCTACTGTTCGCCAAGCAGGGACTTACTGTTTGCCAAGCAGGGACTTACTGTTTGCCAAGCAGGGACTTACTGTTCGCCAAGCAGGGACTTACTGTTCGCCAAGCAGGGACTTACTGTTCGCCAAGCAGGGACTTACTGTTCGCCAAGCAGGGACTTACTGTTCGCCAAGCAGGGATTTACTGTTCGCCAAGCAGGGACTTACTGTTCGCCAAGCAGGGATTTACTGTTCGCCAAGCAGGGACTTACTGTTCGCCAAGCAGGGATTTACTGTTCGCCAAGCAGGGACTTACTGTTCGCCAAGCAGGGATTTACTGTTCGCCAAGCAGGGACTTACTGTTCGCCAAGCAGGGACTTACTGTTCGCCAAGCAGGGACTTACTGTTTGCTAAGCAGGGACTTACTGTTCGCCAAGCAGGGACTTACTGTTTGCCAAGCAGGGACTTACTGTTTGCCAAACAGGGACTTACTGTTCGCCAAGCAGGGACTTACTGTTCGCCAAGCAGGGACTTACTGTTTGCCAAGCAGGGACTTACTGTTTGCCAAGCAAGGACCTACTGTTTGCCAAGCTGTTCGCCAAGCAGGGACCTACTGTTTGCCAAGCTGTTCGCCAAGCAGGGACTTACTGTTCGCCAAGCAGGGACTTACTGTTCGCCAAGCAGGGACTTACTGTTTGCCAAGCAGGGACTTACTGTTTGCCAAGCAAGGACCTACTGTTTGCCAAGCTGTTCGCCAAGCAGGGACCTACTGTTTGCCAAGCTGTTCGCCAAGCAGGGACTTACTGTTCGCCAAGCAGGGACTTACTGTTCGCCAAGCAGGGACTTACTGTTTGCTAAGCAGGTACTTACTGTTCGCCAAGCAGGGACTTACTGTTCGCCAAGCAGGGACTTACTGTTTGCCAAGCAGGCACTTACTGTTTGCCAAGCAGGGACTTACTGTTCGCCAAGCAAGGACTTACTGTTCGCCAAGCAGGGACTTACTGTTCGCCAAGCAGGGACTTACTGTTTGCCAAGCAAGGACTTACTGTTTGCCAAGCAGGGACTTACTGTTCGCCAAGCAGGGACTTACTGTTTGCTAAGCAGGGACTTACTGTTCGCCAAGCAGGGACTTACTGTTTGCCAAGCAAGGACTTACTGTTCGCCAAGCAGGGACTTACTGTTCGCCAAGCAGGGACTTACTGTTTGCTAAGCAGGGACTTACTGTTCGCCCAGCAGGGACTTACTGTTCGCCAAGCAGGGACTTACTGTTTGCTAAGCAGGGACTTACTGTTCGCCAAGCAGGGACTTACTGTTTGCCAAGCAGGGACTTACTGTTTGCCAAACAGGGACTTACTGTTCGCCAAGCAGGGACTTACTGTTCGCCAAGCAGGGACTTACTGTTTGCCAAGCAGGGACTTACTGTTTGCCAAGCAAGGACCTACTGTTTGCCAAGCTGTTCGCCAAGCAGGGACCTACTGTTTGCCAAGCTGTTCGCCAAGCAGGGACTTACTGTTCGCCAAGCAGGGACTTACTGTTCGCCAAGCAGGGACTTACTGTTTGCCAAGCAGGGACTTACTGTTTGCCAAGCAAGGACCTACTGTTTGCCAAGCTGTTCGCCAAGCAGGGACCTACTGTTTGCCAAGCTGTTCGCCAAGCAGGGACTTACTGTTCGCCAAGCAGGGACTTACTGTTCGCCAAGCAGGGACTTACTGTTTGCTAAGCAGGGACTTACTGTTCGCCAAGCAGGGACTTACTGTTCGCCAAGCAGGGACTTACTGTTTGCCAAGCAGGCACTTACTGTTTGCCAAGCAGGGACTTACTGTTCGCCAAGCAAGGACTTACTGTTCGCCAAGCAGGGACTTACTGTTCGCCAAGCAGGGACTTACTGTTTGCCAAGCAAGGACTTACTGTTTGCCAAGCAGGGACTTACTGTTCGCCAAGCAGGGACTTACTGTTTGCTAAGCAGGGACTTACTGTTCGCCAAGCAGGGACTTACTGTTTGCCAAGCAAGGACTTACTGTTCGCCAAGCAGGGACTTACTGTTCGCCAAGCAGGGACTTACTGTTTGCTAAGCAGGGACTTACTGTTCGCCCAGCAGGGACTTACTGTTTGCTAAGCAGGGACTTACTGTTCGCCAAGCAGGGACTTACTGTTCGCCAAGCAGGGACTTACTGTTTGCCAAACAAGGACTTACTGTTCGCCAAGCAGGGACTTACTGTTTGCCAAGCAGGGACTTACTGTTTGCCAAGCAGGGACTTACTGTTTGCTAAGCAAGGACTTACTGTTCGCCAAGCAGGGACTTACTGTTTGCCAAGCAGGGACTTACTGTTTGCCAAACAGGGACTTACTGTTCGCCAAGCAGGGACTTACTGTTCGCCAAGCAGGGACTTACTGTTTGCCAAGCAGGGACTTACTGTTTGCCAAGCAAGGACCTACTGTTTGCCAAGCTGTTCGCCAAGCAGGGACCTACTATTTGCCAAGCTGTTCGCCAAGCAGGGACTTACTGTTCGCCAAGCAGGGACTTACTGTTTGCCAAGCAGGGACTTACTGTTTGCCAAGCAAGGACCTACTGTTCGCCAAGCAGGGACTTACTGTTCGCCAAGCAGGGACTTACTGTTCGCCAAGCAGGGACTTACTGTTCGCCAAGCAGGGACTTACTGTTCGCCAAGCAGGGACTTACTGTTTGCCAAGCAGGGACTTACTGTTCGCCAAGCAGGGATTTACTGTTCGCCAAGCAGGGACTTACTGTTCGCCAAGCAGGGATTTACTGTTCGCCAAGCAGGGACTTACTGTTCGCCAAGCAGGGACTTACTGTTCGCCAAGCAGGGACTTACTGTTTGCCAAGCAGGGACTTGCTGTTCGCCAAGCAGGGACTTACTGTTCGCCAAGCAGGGACTTACTTTTTGCCAAGCAAGGACTTACTGTTCGCCAAGCAGGGAGCTACTGTTCGCCAAGCAGGGACTTACTGTTTGCCAAGCAGGGACTTACTGTTTGCCAAGCAGGGACTTACTGTTCGCCAAGCAGGGACTTACTGTTCGCCAAGCAGGGACTTACTGTTCGCCAAGCAGGGACTTACTGTTCGCCAAGCAGGGACTTACTGTTCGCCAAGCAGGGACTTACTGTTCGCCAAGCAGGGACTTACTGTTCGCCAAGCAGGGATTTACTGTTCGCCAAGCAGGGACTTACTGTTCGCCAAGCAGGGATTTACTGTTCGCCAAGCAGGGACTTACTGTTCGCCAAGCAGGGATTTACTGTTCGCCAAGCAGGGACTTACTGTTTGCCAAGCAGGGACTTACTGTTCGCCAAGCAGGGACTTACTGTTTGCTAAGCAGGGACTTACTGTTCGCCAAGCAGGGACTTACTGTTTGCCAAGCAGGGACTTACTGTTTGCCAAACAGGGACTTACTGTTCGCCAAGCAGGGACTTACTGTTCGCCAAGCAGGGACTTACTGTTTGCCAAGCAGGGACTTACTGTTTGCCAAGCAAGGACCTACTGTTTGCCAAGCTGTTCGCCAAGCAGGGACCTACTGTTTGCCAAGCTGTTCGCCAAGCAGGGACTTACTGTTCGCCAAGCAGGGACTTACTGTTCGCCAAGCAGGGACTTACTGTTTGCCAAGCAGGGACTTACTGTTTGCCAAGCAAGGACCTACTGTTTGCCAAGCTGTTCGCCAAGCAGGGACCTACTGTTTGCCAAGCTGTTCGCCAAGCAGGGACTTACTGTTCGCCAAGCAGGGACTTACTGTTCGCCAAGCAGGGACTTACTGTTTGCTAAGCAGGGACTTACTGTTCGCCAAGCAGGGACTTACTGTTCGCCAAGCAGGGACTTACTGTTTGCCAAGCAGGCACTTACTGTTTGCCAAGCAGGGACTTACTGTTCGCCAAGCAAGGACTTACTGTTCGCCAAGCAGGGACTTACTGTTCGCCAAGCAGGGACTTACTGTTTGCCAAGCAAGGACTTACTGTTTGCCAAGCAAGGACTTGTTAATACAGTTGTGTTTAAAATAATAGCAGTGTTTAAAAAAAAAGAGAATAAAGCCCAAAATCCTTATAATAGCTTTTATTCCCATGGGAACACTGCACATTCTATTCCAAATCAAAACATGAAGAAAAATGTTTTACTTCACAGAAAGTGAAGAAAAAGGAATATTAGGCTCTGCATTTGTCTTTACAAACTCAACAAACACAAATATTTAGTTTTATAACCACTGTTTCTGAGAACTGCTTCACATCTGTGTTGCATGGAGACAACTTCTGGCACCTGTGAACAGGTATTCCAGCCCACGACGATTGGACTACATTCCACAATTCACAGGTGGCAGAAGTTGGTTGACTCCATGCAACAGTGGTTATACAACTAAATATTTGTTCAGTGATTTGTAGGAAAGCTAGATCTTCAAGCATTTTTCAGTTTATACAGTAAATGTTTGAGTTTGTAAAGACAAATGCAGACACTGCTATCTTTTTGAACAGCGTAATATTCCTTTTTCTTCACTTTCTTCTAAGTAATACATTTCAGACATTTTTCTTCATGTTTTGATTTGGAATAGAATGTCCAGTGTTCCCATGGGAATAAAATCTATTGTACAGATTTTGGGCTTTATTGTGTGTGGGCATTGCAAAAACTTCAACAATAACTTTAAATCAATTTTAAAGAATTGTAAACAAGACCTAGCAGCAAAAACAGACTCCTTTCAGAACTTTGCTGAACAGACATGGTAAAATGTTAGTGTACTGGAATGCGTACATTTTATAAATGTTGACCAACCTAACAATCTAAAAGGAGTACTTTGCAACAAAACAGTCCAAACTGGAAAACAGTTTCCTGGAGCATCTTAATCTTCAGTACTTGCACTTTCGGTGAGAGTTTGGTGGAGTCCAGTTCCATCAGGATTTTCTGGAACACTTCGAAAGTGCACTTGAGGTCCTTGGGGTAGCTTAGGTTAAGCGCATATATCAGTCCGAACAGCATCACACATCCAAGGGTGACGCAAGGCAGATTTTTCAGGAGTTGCAGGCCTTCAAGTACAACCCCAACATCTGCAGGCTCTTCTTCAGGACCGGCACCCTCCCTCCGAATGACGTAGATGCCCATTGTTGTTTGTAGAATCCCCTGCACAGCCTCTGTAGATTCGCCGTCCTGGAGGATAAACAAAGAGAACAATGAGATGTGTCCCCATGTTGGGACATGTAAAATAATAGATCTTTCTTTTTTTACTTTCCAAAAACCTGCAAGCCATCAAACCATTCTACATGGATTGTAGTCCTTCAACAGTTACAAATACTCCTCCACAGTCAACTGTTAATTACTTTGACTGTAATCATAATTAAAAATAAGTCCAATTGAATTGAAATACGTTTGACTGATTTTGAACTCAAAACTAGCAAAGGTGAAGAAGAAAATCCAGCTATAATAGGACACAAACATGCTTTAAAAAAGGTGCAAGCACTGAAAGTTATGTTCCAGTGGTTGTGATTAACTGGCCTTATACCCTGATATCTGATATCTAAGTGAATGAACTGCTGGAAATTTCAATATTTGAGTGAAGGATTCTCGATACACTGTTACTGAATTCATTAGACGGCCTTTACAGCTTCCTTCCAAAAATGGTGGAAGTACTTTCGTTCCTAGAACTGCCACTGTATCACCACACAGCGACACTATGGTGTCATATTCATTCATCTAACAGGTGTATAAACAAATCTACAGTACTCATTTCAGCTGCATGGTTACACAGTGGCAGTATTAGGAAAGAAAGTAGTCCCGCCATTTTGGAAGCAAGAAGGCTCGGAAAGAGTTTTGTTGTGCATTCTTAAAAATATTTTCATTTGCTTTGAGTCGCAACTGAAAATTGTTTGCCGGTCCAGATCCACTTCATTCATTTTGGAGAAACACACTCCCACATAATTGTTTACAATCATGAGCTGACTGGTCGAACTTGGAGGATCTATTACACTCAAATGGAGCAGTAAATGTAACTATATGGACAAGAATCCAAACTTTCACTTTAAAATGTTTAAGTGTACTGTAGGTGTTACGGTTTTAATTTGTCACAAGTAACTCATTACTTCCCTGTCTACACCGAATATGAGATCAGCATAATGGTGTGGTGTTTCATGATTATGTTCTATAATTTCCATACTTTGTACTGCTTACCATTTCATACTTTACCAGGGTAATTTACAGCTGGCAAGTTTCTTATTTGGCTCGTAAAATGAACATACATAGTTTAATCTTAAGAGTGCAGACTACACACACGTGGGCAAAGCTAGATGGCGATGTCTGAGACAATTAACGTTAACTATCAATGTAAATACAGTATATTCACAACCAATTTATAATGCAACACAAAGTTGACATACACTTACCACGTATTCTTTGACGAGTGTCTCCATGTCTTCATTGAGGTAGACACTTAGGCTCCTCAGGATACAGTCGCGCTTGACATTGATGTCTTCATTCTGAAACAAGCATACCAACAAGATCCCCCCACAAAACATTAGCCAGTGTATTGTTTCTACAGTTTAAGTAATGCTTAATTTTACCTTTTAATATACTGTATTAAGTAGTATTTTAAGACTCAGCAACACCCCCCCCCCCCCCCCAAAAAAAGGAAAGAAAACAACAAATACACACTTACTTGAGATGTCAGTGCCATTATAGTGCGGATTTTCTTTCCTGCAGATCCACCTTTGGCACGGAAAACCTTCAACAGGTCATCTCATTTTACAATCAATGAGGTACTTTTCTGCACTGAAACAAATACCAAATGCACACAGTTTTGAAATCACTGATATACTAAGAAATATGAATCTCAAGATAAACCACAATGTCTCACTGTAACCAGTTCACTTACTCTGGGTAAGGATGCAGCATTTGACCTCCTTCACAACCCTATCAACAGTTTGCAATCTGTCCTCCAGGCTCTGCCTCCTGTCCTCCGCTAAAAAGCAGCTCTGCTCTACTGTGCGTGTGCGTACCTGCTGCAGAAAGACGGTTAACGCCATCGTCTGTTCATCAAATTGCTACTAATGAACCCACAAGCACTTTAAATTAGGTGACGGACAGGCGGCGTGTGCTCGGAGGCAAGGCAGGAGAGCACACGGGCAAGCTCTGTCAGAGTGTATGACAATAAAGAACATTTGAAACCGTCATTCAACCGTGTGCTGGTGTCATTGTGCTCCCCAGACCCACCGGGTAGCAGAGAAATATAACATTACAGTTATGGGATATTGCTTACCCTTACGTTACATGTTATACGTCAACTAAAAACCTCAACCTGACCGAAAGTCAGACAAGATGTAACGTTACAGCAGGACACGTAAAACACGTTATCACTCGAATATCAGTCTACAAGTTAGCTCCGTTACCAATTTCGGCGACACAAAGCATTTCTATGTCTCCATTTCAGAGTAACTGTGGGCTGTATAATTGGTGTTAACCTAACAGTTAGCCGTTAACGTTAAGTGTCCGTTTTAATAAAGTGCCGTTTAACGTTATAGCCCCGTTTGCGCAAAAGTCCGTCGCCTAATTTTAATGACTGACTCGTTTTAATTAGTAATACGTCGGATGTCGGCTAATGTAAAACGTTAGTTGATATAACGTGACGTATTACAACACGTGCAAGTAAGCTAGCTAGCTCACGGGACTAAAATTTTTGCAATGTTAGAATTAACGGATTTGACACTCAATGTATCAATAATGGTGTGACACAATATCAACTGCACTCATAAAACATGTACATACACTAACGGGAAGATTATATCAGATGAGAGCAGATGTAATTTACCTGTTACAATCCAGGCTGCAGGTTGCGCTGAGGTAAGATGGCCGACTGAAGTCCTGAGTCACTTCCACTTCTGAACCAATCTTGAATGTTTCCCGGCAAAGCATATTCATACCATATACATACGTTTTAACTGTTTCAATTTAATTGTATTCACAATTAACTGATTTATGCTGATTTTAAGGAATTTGAATAGTTATATTTTAAAAATATAAGTATTTCAATAAAATGAAATGGTTTCAAATACTTAATGATAAACTATGCCATGATTCATTTTTCTGAGTGTAGGAAGCCTTGGCTTGAGAGAGAGCCTTGGCTTGATGGAGAGACTTCTCCTCTTGCCATTGTAGTTGACCATTTGTCAGCTCCTGCCTGGCCTTGTCAAGATCCTCCTTGAGCTGAAATACCTCCATCTCTTCCTTGGTGGTAGTTTTATCAAATGTGTGAAGGTATGTGTGAGGGACATACTGGCTTAACATCAAAGCCACAGAATAGAATTTGTGATGAATTCTATTCTGATGATGAATTCTATTCTGATGATGACATCACAAATTCCATGACATCACGAATTCCATGACAAAAAGAATTCTATCCATGGAGTCCTAGATAGCATCGTTACTATGGATACCAGCAGTGGCGGCTGGTCAATAGAGGGCCATGGGGCATGGCCCCACCATGAGCCACACAAAAAAAAAAAAAAAAAAAAATAAAAATTATAATAATCATAAATTATACAAATTGTCAATATTTGTGTTTCTGAACTATGGAATGTACCCAGTAATGTGTGTAAAATATGATATCTGCGCAAAATATATGCTTTTCCTGCTCGTCCTCTCTGCCTGTGTGCTCCTCTGCTCGTCCTCTCTGCCTGTGTGCTCCTCTGCTCGTGCTCTCCTCCTGTGTGCACGACACTCTGAGAACGCGCAGCTTGGGGGGCCTAATCGTTTTGGCCCAAAAGAGACGGGTCTATGAAGCAGTTTAGCCAATTGCTGATTCAAGATATAAATGAGTGACATACAATTTAGCCAATCAGCGCCCTCAAATAGATTCAGCTTGGGGCCAGAACGATCAGGGCCCCCTCGCTGCGCGTTCTCGTCAGGAGGAGTCTCCACAGGCGCCCGCGCCAGCGCGAGCACGACTCCTCCAACCCCCGTTTGAGAGGAGAACTTTGGCGGAGATTCTGCAGCGAAAGAGCTGATATCAGATCAGCCTGACCTCACAATCAGACAGCAGACTCGCGGGAAAGGGAAGCAGTACATGCGAAGCTTCTGTACTAGCTGTACACCAGACAGGTTTGGCTAGCTGGATGACGTTATGCTAATAATTTATTTAGCTTTTTAAAACAACGTGGACGGATCCAGCACGGACAGTTACGGGAGTGAGGGATGAGGAGGTAAGGAAACATGAGAACACCAGGACACACATGGAGAACTCTGTCAAGCTACATATTATGCAAAGTGAACATCTTTTATTCTACATAGCTGTCCTCAGTCTCATCTGCTTAACTTGGTCATGGAGGCATCAACATGTAATAGAGATGTTAAATTAACAGTGAAAACTCATCATAGCTTAATTTAACATCAGTATTCATAATTACACTTCATGTTTACTTCTCCTGATCTTTACCTCCTATAACAAGGTCCATAGGGGCATCTCAATAAATGAACATGTTATATTATATTATATAAGTGTTATTTACTGATTGTTTTCGTGTTGGAATACATGTTAAATATTTAACTGCCAAGTAATAATGCGTGTTTGATACTTACATTTTTTTTGCATTAAATCATACTGGGATGTTTGCTGAAATTGATAGGATGGCCCTACCTAGAACATTTTCCACCAGCCGCCACTGGATACCAGATTGAATGTTTATCTTTGAATTTATGAATGTAATGATTTCTCATGATCCTTAAAATATAGCAAAGAAATTAAACTATATGTAACCATATATATATATAAAAAATAAAAAATATAAATCCTCTTAAAATACTGATATAAATGATCGTGTAATGTTTTATGTAGTGGGGCAGATAGTAGATTAATCGTGCAATTTATGATACAAGCATGAAATTTGGTGGAGTTGTTCTGCAGAGGTATCTGGTTAAACCTGCCTGAGTGGCCATTCAAAAATCCAAGATGGCCGCTAATTGGGCCTCCCGAAAATTTGTTTTGTTAATAAAACTTTGTATTTCCCCGATTTGAATGATCTTGCTGTCTATTTGTAGGTAATAAAAGATGCTTTCATAATTACCCACAACTATAACACTGGAATAATGAATGTGCTGATGTCATTGGACATTTAGTGGAAAAATTAACGAATATAAGTGTCAATTAATAATTCAACTCTTTTATTAAAATCATTTCCGTCAACTATGTTCGAATTGAACATTACACGAATATGATGTCAAACTGGACAAAACAAACTATGGCACTGGATACTTAATTCATCTAACAATAATACATTTGATATTAAAGATAAATGTGTAATTTATAGCACATTCCCAGACTAGTCTAGTCAGCATGGACGGTACAAAAGTTGTAACTCATTCAATAAATGAAACAACTGTACTTCACATTTTCAACATTGTAAAAGATGCTACATTTTCATATAAGATCTACAATATTATTCTAAACACGAAATCAAAGCAGCTAAATTCACATGTACAACATTATAAGACGAGTTGCTGGGATATATCCGCACCGTTGGAAAGTAGTTGAGATTCTTTATGGAGATTATAACTATACATAACTTATGAAACATTGCTAGACTAGTCAATCTGGTCGGAAACTAAATATCTTACAGCACTAGATACTGAACTGATATGAAAATCAACAATTTTGCAGTTGGCATAAAGTGATTATAACCAATTGTAACATGAACATTCTTTTTGGTTTTATCATTTTTCAGTTCTTTAAATGCAATTTTACTTACAATTGCTGAGGACTTAGCCTCAAACTAATATGTAGCACCATTTGTAGGTGCATTAATGTCAATGTCACTGTTCAGGGGGTATCATTTCGATCTGAATGTCTGCAGTAACTCCGCACAAAGGTACGGTCATCGGGCACATTCATCTTCCAACTGCTACTGCTCACATATGCAGCTGCAGAGTGCTGTACATGGAAGTCCCAACTGAAAGCACTTGCACCTCCCATGGCTACTTTTCTTACAGGAACACTTGGCCAGTTCCTGACAGCTGGCTGCGATGGGGGGTAACGTCGACCAACATACCTGTCATACTTCTCTCCTTTCTGTGTCCACCCCCAATCAGTAGGACTGCCGATGTCTGGCCTGGAGATAGTTGTCTGGCCCCAGATGATCCCAGCCTGATAAGCAGCACGCTTTGCATGTTGCATGTTAACTAATGATTAACCTATAATATCACCAGGCCTTGCAAAGGAAAAATAACTACAAGAACTCCTGCTTGATCTCCAGGAAACCCAGAAGCACTGCGAACAACTTCAAGAGGCAACGAGTAAGATCATGGTTACATTTAAAGGTTAGGTGCTCACAGCTGTATATTTTTACAATCAATTTTATTTTTAGATTTTGGTAAAGTTTGTTTTGTTTCCCAAAACAAAGTTTCTTGTTAAACGTCATTCAATGTTTTTTAACAACATTCCCAGAAGTCGTGATAAAGAGAATGCAGATGTTCAATGACGAATTAGGTTTAATTAAAGATAATAATAGTTGGTAAGCATTATGATTGAATGAACTTAACAAGGTTCTCCAGGTTTTGTCTAAAACGTCAGATAAGCTTTGACTGAACTATTACTAATGTTATAATGGCGCTTATGTCTTGTTGGTCTCAGTATTTCAGGATGACTGCTTGTTAAAATGACACTAAAAGTGGAGAAATCAGGCCTTACTATAAAACATGTTTGTTAGTATTAGTACACTTTGTTATTTGAAGGATCACTAGAGAAGGATCCTAAAGATGTGATCATTAAGTATTTACTGACTTACAGATGAACAAGATGAACTTCTAAAAAGCTCAAAACAGGAACAAGAATCCCTTCTTCAAAGACTGACCGCTGCAGAGCAGCACTCTAAAGACACGGAGGTGAGTGCGTTCACATTCTTGCCATTTTCACTGAAACTTGGCTCTCTCGTGCGTTATCTGCTTTGATTAAAAATGAGTCTTATCCCTCAGAAAAATGGTGAAGCTATTGCTGCGATGCTGGCCCAAAGCAAAGAAGAATATGGACAGATGATTGAAAACGAAGACCTGAGCTTGCAGGAGCTCACTAGAGTTAAACACCAGCAAGCAGACAAGCTGGAGGAGATTCAGACAACCCTTCAGGAGCTCCAGAGTTCACAAGCAGCAGAGATACAGAGGTAGAAATAACTCGAGTCAATTCAGAGCATTTTACTGACCAAACAGTTTCTCCTCATACCACTTTGTTGCTGTCATGACCCACTTTAAAGGAACAAGGACCTGGAGGAGAATCTTACGGCAAGCAACAACGAACTTGAGAGGAGAAACACACTTTTAGGTAAGCCTCACTGAGGGAAGTGTGTAGATATTTTATTTGCTGCTCTTTCACGCTAATAAATACACTAATAATATATAAATATGTTTTACTCAACAGGAGAGAGCCGAGAGCAGAGTGCAGACAAAGATGAGCAGATCAAAATCCTTGAAGATAAACTGGTAGGGTGGATTTTAGTTTGTTTCTCAACCAGTCGTCATAGCTCGAACACAAAGGACGAGAACTTGAAGGCACTCATCGTCGCTTTCCTTGTTCTTAGGAGAGAGAATCCAAATCCGTTGAGTCCATGAAGGCTACGAATGAAACCACTGAACTCAGAGTGGAGGAACTCACAGCTGAGCTGTCGAGGAGAACTGAAGAAGTCCAGCTATTTAAGGTGATACACATAGATCGCTCAACTCAGAAGGAAAAGTTATGTTCATACCACAGTCTAATACAGAAGCCCGAGGTAACATTTTGTTGTCTATAAAGGTTGAAGCAGAGATTGAGAACGCTGAACTGGATCGACTGAAGAAGACCTTAGAAGCTGCTGAAAACGCACAAGAGGATTTAAAGAAGAAGGCCACAGTGACAGAGGCTTTTATTTGGTTTACTTCTCATCATCTGTTACCCACAGCTCAGATCTTTTCTGAAAAATATTGAGTGATATTGTGTATATATACACAATACATGGCTTCACCACGTTGTGTTTTTTATTTATTCTCAGATCAAAGTGCAAGACCTGGAGGAGCAACTGAATACTGAAATAAATCTGAATAAAGAGCAAACCTTTCAGATGGAGCAACTGAGGAAAGACTTCACGCAGCATAGGTGAGTTCTTCCATTACATTACATAATATTCGCATATCAAATATTACATTCAACTGTTGTAAGTTCATGTCTAATGTTTCATTTATGTCCTTTTAAGAGTGAAGTACAAAAAGCTATCCTCCACCTTTAACGAGCTGCAATGTGAGAAGACAGCCATTCAGCGGCAGCTTGAGAGCGGATCTTCTGATGTGAAAGCTATGGAGGCAAACATGAAGGTCTGAATCATCCTTTCACATGTGATCTTTTGCTTTTGTACATTAGCTGTTTGCATTAGCTGTCTGTTTTTGTCTTTTTATTGCTGACTGTCATATGAATAACATGCTGGAATCTGTTTTGACTGATCAGGAGAGTGAGGAGAAGGTCGTGAAGTTCTCAAGAGAAATTCAAAGACTGGAAGAAGAAAAACAATGTTTACGGTGAGTTTTTCACTTCAGAGACAGAAAGAGGTTTGACATTGTGTAATCTTGTCCTTGTCGTAGACAAATGACTGTGGAATCCCACAGATTTCCACATTTGACACAGAAGCCGTTAATTGAGAGGAAAACCAACTTTCTGCTCCATAGAGACCAATGTTAAATTTTGCTTCAAAAACATCTTCCACAGAACACGGTAGCCCATTTCTAGATCGCCAGTTAAGCCACATTTTTTACACTACAGACACAATTTTTACAGGATCTGTTCTTCAACTCAGCCTTCCTCTCATTTATTAATATCGGAGCAATAGGAGCTACGGTTATGGGAGTTTCGATGATTTGTTTGAGAGGTGTTTCCCTGTTTAATCTCCATGAAAAGGCTGCAAGGACACAGGTGTTCACAATTGAGCCAATTAGTGATGTTGATAAACACAGACTCACAGATACACGCGCACATACACTCCTCTCCCTCTATCTCTCGGTGTGTGTCTCTCATACAGTCATTCAGGTCTTAGGGATCAAAAACTGACTTTACTATTACTACTACTACTACTACTTATTCTACTACTACTACTGTTATATTAAATACTACGACCACTACTACAGCTATTACTACGACTACTGATACTACTACTTCTACTTCTTCTTCTAATTACTAATACTTCGACAACAACTTATACTACTACTGCTACTACAAATACCACTACTGCTACAACTAGTACTTATTCAAATGCTACTAACATTTATACTGCTAATAATACTTCTACTACAACTACAACTTCTACTACTACTACAACAAATATCACTACCGCTGGAATTCTTTTCAGCTACAGAAACCGTTCGAATATCAAAATGTTCAGCTCTTTCAGGAGAGGGGTGATATGACTTCATATTTGTAATCTTTCAACTTTTTGAATTATTAAGCTTTTTGCAATTTTTTTAAATTGGATATCTATTTTCAGCAATTTTTTCACAATTAATTTCAGCTTTCAGCATTCCAACGCATTTTCAGCAGGAAATGCATTTTCTAGTTAATGTATAAAGTCCTTGCATACCGTCATTATATTGCCTTCACTTTTATTTTGAAATATTCTTCTTTCCCGGTTACCTGCTGTGCTCTGCGTCTCGTTTTAAATAAAAAAAACAAAAAATGGATTTGTAAAAACGAAAAACGAGAATACCATGGTATTTCCGTATTTTCGACTGAACGGTAAAACAGATGACTAAAACGTACACGGACCATTCTAGGTTTTGAACTGTGGGGGCAGTGAAGCTCCACGCAGCCTCGAGGCAGGCGGAAACAGGAAGGAGAAGATGCAGAAGAAGAAGAATAACAACAACATCGACATGGCTGCCGACAGCGATGTGAGTTTCTTTAACCGAGTAACTTCAACTCGTTGCAGGAGGTCTACGTAGTTGTCTTAACGTTCAACGTGAACCTACTTCTTTGTCTTGCAGCCCGAGTCCGAGGTGTTCGAGATCACCGACTTCACCACCGCGTCCGAGTGGGAACGGTGAGCGAGCGTCTATCTGACGAGGACCACTGACAGTTTAGACTGCTATTACACACTAAGTTCTACTTATTATTATGAGTAGTTAGTATTATGAGCTGCCACCATGACACACATACACACACACACACACACACATATACGGGTTTTCCATGGTCCCGATCAGTCGGCTTCAGCTAACCCATGATGACATCGTTCGGCTTTCTGACTCACTGTGGGTTGGAGCACACCCTCAACACATCTTCCAGAAGATGACCTCGTTGACCCACACAGACCCGGAACTGTGTCGGTCTGGCGTCTTCTCAAACAATCAACTGATTGTATCAAATCAGTTTCCGGAGTTTCATGCAGTTCAACTTGAATTCATAGTGGTAGTTGAACCTCATCACTGTACTAGTTTTGAACCAGGATGTCCTGTATTGGTGTGCCAGTGTAGGGTTGGTGACCTGCAGCCCTGAGGTGTATAGGTTGGTGATTGAAGAGCAGTAGCAGTGCAGACTCCACGAGCAGACAGGTTACAACAGAGAGATAGGATGCCTCCAGCCCACAGACTAGAGATAAGCCCTGCTCTGGCTCTATAAAGTGTATGGACCAACCATTTGACTAATTATAATGGGTGTAAACATGCATGCATTGTGTGCAACACATTTACAAGTGTTATAATTGGCTCATTCAATTAAATTAAAGTTTGTCTCGCCCAATACCACAAATTCACCTCAGAGGTCTTTTCAAGCTATGGCGTCCTCTGTCCTTGGACCCTCATATCAGAAAAGGAAAGATTTCTCCCCTAAAACATTTAACAGGGAAAAAAGGAAGAAACCTCAGGGAGAGCAACAGAGGAGGGATCCCTCTATCAGGATGGACAGAAGTGTGATAGATGTCATGTGAACAGAATGAACAACACAACAGAGTTTCAACACATATGATACATACGATGAGAGTAGTAATAGCAGTAGTAGTAGTAGCAGAAATATTAATATAAAAATTATGAGTACTAATAATAACAGCAACAGTGGAAATATTAGAATAAGAATGAGAGCATAAAAGTAGTAATGGCAACTTGACTGGCAGTCTAGGCCTATAGCAGCTTATCTGGGGGCTGGTCCAAGGCAAACCTGAGCCAGCCCTAACCGTAAACCTGAGCCAGCCCTAACCGTAAACCTGAGCCAGCCCTAACCGTAAACCTGAGCCAGCCCTAACCGTAAACCTGAGCCAGCCCTAACCGTGAACATGAGCCAGCCCTAACCGTAAACCTGAGCCAGCCCTAACCGTAAACCTGAGCCAGCCCTAACCATAAACCTGAGCCAGCCCTAACCGTAAACCTGAGCCAGCCCTAACTGTAAACCTGAGCCAGCCCTAACCGTGAACATGAGCCAGCCCTAACCGTAAACCTGAGCCAATCCTAACTATAGACCTGAGCCATCCCTAACTATAGACATTTATAGTTTTCTACTGTACCGAAACGTACCGAACCGTGGCTCCACTGTATCGTACCGAACCGTGAATTTTGTGATCCGTTACACCCCTAACGTTTCCCAATTCTTACTAAGAAACAAAGAAGCAAGCAAAGTCTGAAATGTGACTTCAACGTGATGCTGGTGTGCCTTTCTATAGGTTGACTGCTAACAATAGACAGGTGGACCAGCAGGCTTCACATTTAGTAGAATGATACATTATTCACAACACATTTCTCTGTTATGTTCTGAAGCAATGCTTGATTCTGAATAGCACTCACTGATTCAAAGTACTTGACTGGCCCACTTGAGTATTTGTGCTTCTTATTGCGTAGTACCATCACCTGGTGAAACTGATATATATATATATATATATACATATATATATATATATATATACATATATATATATATACACACATGAGTATACCACCAGTCCAACAGCCAAAGATGGTCCACTTACAATGAAAAGCCGCAAATCTTCAGATTAGACAAGCTGGAACCAGAGAATGTTTAGCATTGTACTTGACATGCCTGAGATGATTTTTAGATTAACTTGCTGTTAATTTTCTGACATGTTGTTGGACCATTTGTTTCAGTGCTAAGTTATCACATGTCCAGTGTCGTTGTCCTTCAGGTCTTCAGTTTGTTTTCTTTTACAGACATGTCCTCGATCATTTTTGTGTTGTTGATTTATGGTACAATATACGGACATTTTTGCTGACTTTGATATTGGCCATTGTGTTTACGTAAGAACGTCACCAACATGATCGCATCATAAACAGCAGGGACATTGGGCATTTTTGATCAGTTTTTTTAATATATTGTTTTACTGTGTCGTTTTATTTTATTTGTGTTTATTTTAATATTTTTTTCACATTACAACTCCAATGTATGAGTTTTCTAAATAATTAAAAGTTCATTGCCCTTTGAAAGGGTGTACTTGCATTATTGTGCTACTATATTAACATTACATCAGTGGCATAGAATGGACTTAAAGCGACAGTAACGTCGTTTATTGCAGTTATTTCTGGGACAATATATCGTCCAACAGAAGCAGTTGCTGTGACAGGCCATAGGCTCAGTCACCATTGTGTTACCTCATTCTGCAGACATTTATTTAAATGAGAATCTTGGAGATTATTACTGAAACAAAAGTCTGTTATCAATGCGTGCCAGAATAGACTACTGTGTTTATCCAACCAGCTGCTGACTCTCATTTGATCTGCTTCAAGGTTCGTGTCCAGAGTGGAGGAAGTGCTAAATGACTGGAAGCTGATTGGGAACTGTGCAGGAAACTCGACCCCAGAGAAGGTATTGTACTCTGATGAAGCCATACTTGTTTAGCTGAACAACACCAGTGAGCAGTATGCTGCCAGTAGCTTCTTCACCTTCACTCTGGTGTGATGCTTCATTATTTGATCACAGGGTGAATTCACCAGCGGCACCTGGGGGGAGAAGTCTCAGGATATTCAGTTTGCTGACTTTAAGTTCTACATAAGTCATTACTTCCTGAAACAAGAATGTGAGCAGGACAATGGGAAGGACCAGCTCGAGGAAGGTATGCATATGTCGAATGTGCCGTAACATGGAGGACACCTGATGAGTTAATAGGAATGTTTTAGCAGTTGCACTTTAAGTTAATGCTCACCGTTTTTTTTTCCACAATTCATTATCTATATATTCCCTGTTTCCCATGTAACTATAATGGCCTCACAGTATTAGTCAGAAGTTGAGAGGTGAGAGAATGCACACAATCCGTCCCTCTAACAGTGAGTGTGTGGCGTACCTCTTCTTCTTGAGTCCAGATGCCTTCCCCTTGGCAATGCAGGACCTTCTGTGTATGAACAATGACTTCCCTCCTCGAGCCCACTGCCTGGTCAGATGGTGAGTTCTATCATTTGTTATGTTTTTATGCAAAGAGAAATCAGATACACAGAAAACGCATTGACATTCAGTCCTGGTTGCTGTAAAATGTTTTACATGCAGCAGTTCAGCAATCCGATTTCAGCCAGACCCCAACCTTATTTTGGGACATGGCTTACTTCTTCCAACTGTAGCAAGATTCTGCTTCCTGTAGTTTAGTTTATTTCGTCAAGCATTGACTGTCAGGACAGTGGGAGCACAGTTCTTCCTTCCATCGGTATGTGTCTGAATTTTACAGTCAACTTAGTGTCCTCAGTCATTTTTAATTGGATCATGAATTAAGTCGGCATTACTCATCGATTGCTGTTTCTCAACCAATCGGAGCTCTGATGGCAGGGTTAATAATGTTGACGTCATCTTCCTGTAATTAGTACATCAAATGTTTAATGAAATACTTCATAAGGCTTATGTTGACTAAGACTAAATATAAGCAAACACCATGCCTCAGAGATACAAACTGGCTGCTAAAGAAAGACCAGGTGTGAAATGATAAACCTGACCCGCCGGCTGGTTTGTTACACAGAACCATGTAAGAAGTCCTCATTGGAAACCGTTTGGAAAAACCCGGGCACTTTCAACAAAGGTGTGACAGATGATTGGATGAACCATCAGTCAATCAAACTCTTACTGAGGCCAGTCATGAGAAGATCTAGAAAAGCTTTCAGTGTCTCTTCTCTTCTTTCAATGTAGAAATACTCTCCAGTTCTGAGAGAACTGATGCTATAGCAGCAGCTACGCTAACCTCTTTAGGAGCCGCCATTGTTGTTCAGAACCAACAGTCTCCTCTTTGTGTCTTCACACACACCTAAGCCCCGCCCCTAGCTGCCAGCAGCTCCTCACAGGATGCTGATTGGTCCGTGCTCGGTCTTACTGGACACTAACACATTACTTGAAGCTAGATTTCAGTGTGATATGTGAACCTGCTTTTCATGTCATCTCCTCACATCCCATGAATCCAGCTGCAGTGTGAGGTCATTGAAAGATAGCTAGGTAGGGAAAATGTGATGCTGATCATGTTCTGCTGTAACTGTGTCTCCGATGACAGGTATGGCATACGAGAGTTTGTGGTCATCTCCCCTGGAACCAACTGCGAGGCGATCATCAGCGAGTCCAAATGCAATCTGCTTCTCAGCTCCATCTCCATTTCTCTGGCCAACAGTGGCAGGTGAGTGTTCATCACTCAGGGCAGTGGGCTGCTTTGCTCTCAAATGTTTGTCAGTTTTCTGTGTTAGTCCAATGTGGGAAGAGTAGTTCTAATTATTACTGTGACACTACATACAACACACATGTTCTTACAATCTATCTAGCTCAGGGTTTGCGACAACAGACATACAAATCTGTTTCTTGTTCTTTCACATCAAATGACACAGTGAGCTGTAAGTACTTTGATTAACTGTTACAATATTCGCCTTTTAGCTGCCAAGTCACAACATAATCCCCACAATTAGAAGCCACATGATTGGTCGAGCCTCTGTGGGTTCCCACCCTGACTGGTCTGGCTCTTCAGGCACTGTCCTTTGTATGCCTTCAGTGACAGCCTCCGTCATAATGCCTCCTAACACCTCCAGCGCATTCCTTCAAAAACATCAGCTTGAAGTGGTCAAAGGTCAAGTGAGTTTTGGGCCATGACTCAAGAATTGATATGGTAATTGTGTCAATTCAACACAAATGACACAAACGACATGGATGTGAACTGTTACTGGTCTGGTTGGCGGAGACACTCATCCGTGAGGCGGTATTTGTTGTTTGTTTTAGTTTTAGATTATTAACGTGTTCAAATCTTGTCAGAAATCCCAGAATGCACAGCTGAAAGACCAGATTTGAATATCTGAAAAAAGGTGGAAAGTGAATCTCTGAAAGAAATGGTATTGAAAGAAATGGTATTGAATGTGCAAAGGAAGTTTCAAATGGGACAGATTAGTAAAACTGAAAACATTACACTGTAAGAGTGAATTCATTATTCACTTCATTTAAGTCTTATGTTCAAATGTTTAATTGTACTTTCAAAATCATTAACAGTGATGATAACACTGTACTCACCAAGTTAGTACCTGAGATCTGGGAACACGGTGACAAGCGATTGATCAGACAGTTAACCGCTAGAGAAGAGAAAATGAAAACGGGTTGTATGTGACGAGGGATCATTAGAGACAATAAAAACCAAATCCGTGACATTTGAATATGGACATATTGTAATGCCTGCTCCTCTTTGTCTTGTGCTCTCAGCCAGGTGCCCATGTTTGTGCAGATCCAGCAGAAGTGGAGGCGGGTGTATGCTGGAGAGTGCCAGGGTCCAGGTGTGCGCACTGACTTTGAGATGGTCCATCTCCGCAAAGTGCCAAGCCAGTACAACCACCTGTCTGGCCTGCTTGACATCTTCAAGTCGAAGATCGTAAGTTTCTTCCATCGACTCGCTTCTTGATTTATAAAATATCTAAAGTCAGCCGCGTGCTTTCTTCAAGACAGTCACACGGCTGAATGCATATTTCCATCATGGATCGCCATCACAAAAATATAAATCACCCAATTTCACATCATCAGTTCATTTAATAATATAAAGTAAAACCAGAGTAACGATCTAAATACTTGACCACACACACATACACACATTATTTGCTGAACATACAAAGAGTACATTATTAGTTTAATTTTTATTTTATTTTTGTAGTGTGGCTGGCCTGACCCTCTTTCTCTCACTATAGCTCATACAAATAAATAATAGTGAGTCTAATAATTAAAGGTCGAGTGTGTAAGTTCAAGCAAGATTTATTGGCAGGAATGAAATATAATATTCTTAACTATGTTTAGTGTCATTAGTGAATAGTCAGCTGAAACTAAGAATTGTTGTGTTAACGTTACCGTAGAACAGGGCTGGGCAATTCTTTTCCCCAAGGGGCCACATGAGAAACAGGGACTGTTGTGGAGGGCCTGAACTCAATCCTGCTCTATATTATTCCACCTCTTTATTAAAAGCAGTACCGGTAAGTTGTTTGGTTTTGATGAGCTGTGAGTGGTGAGAGTAAATGTTATGATCAGTGGTGGAATGTAACTAGTATATTTGCTTAAGTACTGTACTTATGTACAAATTCAATGTACTTTACTTGAGTATTTCTATTTTATTCAACTGTGTACTTCTACTCCACTACATCTCAGAGGGAAATATTGTAAGTAACTCCATTACATTTGTCTGCAGGTTTAGTTACAAATTATTTTGCACGTTATAATTTTTCAAACCTTTCCTAACTCCCCAAACTGAACAACAGAAATAATCCAAACAACATACATTTGTAATATCCATATATAATAGTAGAACACTGACGGGTAGGGTTGGGTATCGTTTTGGTTTTTTCCGATACCGGTGCTAAAACGATACTTTTAAAACGATACCGGTGCCTAAACGGTGCCTGAACCGATACTTTTTTCTTCAAATTGAACAATATATTAACTGTTTAAAGTGTACTATAAACATAAATAAATACAAAACACTTTGCTTCAAACTACAGCTTCAAACTTTTTAACTATGAACAATATGTTAACTGTTAACAGTTTACAGTATACTTAAATAAATATAAATAAATACAAAACACACACACACTCTGTACACACACTACAGCTTCAAACTTCAGCAATTATTTTGCAGAAATATGAGCATATTTTCCTTCTCTGGCAAAATACGACACGTCTCATGACTTATTTTATTTTACCAGTTGGTGGCGGTAATGCGCCAATTCGTCGTTTGCCAACCGGCAGTACACCTCAAAGGAGGAGAAGAAGAAGCTTTCGCGTGCCTGTGTTGTTGTGCTTATGAGCGACAGCGCTAAGTACCCCGTTGTAATAATACTATAAGTGAGGAGCGGAGGACCGAGTCCTGCTGCCAGGACGGAGTCATCAGAGTAGTGTAAAAAAGTATTGCAATCGACTCAGGCACCGAAAGGAAGCACCGAAATCTGCGTTACGTTCCGGTCCGGTAGGTACCGGACGTATAGGAACCGGTTCCATACCGGCACCGTTTTTCGGTACCCAACCCTACTGACGGGGATCATGTTTTTGCAAAATTAGTACTTTTATTACTATAACTATTACTATACAAATGAGCTCTTTCTGTTTTTCCATTCAGTGGAGAGATCTAGTCTTTGTTGGGCTTGAACGAGTGACTGAAGTCAGGCAGAATGTGTGAGGTGAGATGTGAAGGACAGCTGACAGGTGATGTCAGTGAGAGAGGATCTGGATCTGGATTTGTTGAACTTCATCACAGAGAATGTTTGTTCACAGATGTAGGTAGATCCAAAGAGAAGCAACATCTTCTGAGCATGCCTCCTCATGTGTGGAAAGTTCTCCTCTTTGAGAGAAGAATACAAATCCAGCAGTGATACTGATTTAAAGTGCTCTGCAGTACTGCATCAGACTGCAGGTCAATGAGTTGGAGCTGAACATCACTGGGAACATGATCCACACTGCACGTGAAGGGAGAAGAAATCATGTTTCACTCTCAACTGTTGTGAAGTCTTGAAATGGCCTTGAAAACTGAGCCCAGGCTGAGCCACCTGACAGCTGTGTGGAAGCCTGTCACTGTGTTCAGTCTCGTGCTCCTCGAAGAGTGAAACAAACTGTCTGTGATTCAATGCTCGTGCCCTGATGACGTCAACTATTTTAGTTACAACATCAATACCATGGTTAAGTTTTAGCACTGACTTACACAACACATTCTGATGTATAATGCAATGCAAAAATACACATTTCAGTTTTGGGTCTATTTCAGTCACTTTATCTTGCATCCGCTTTAAAAGTCCGACATTTTTCCCCGTCAGATTTGGACAACCATCGGTTGTGACACATGCCAGTTTGTCCCATTTCAGTCCCAGCTTGTGGAAGCATGCATCTACCTCCGTGAACAAATCACTCCCAGCCGTCGTCCCTTTCATTGACTGCATTGCTGCAGCTCCTCTGTAATCACCAAGTCTTTCGTTATCCCACGTACAAAGATGAGTAACTGGGCTGTGTCGTGGACATCGCAGCTCTCGTCCAGAGCCAAGGAGAAAAAATCTAAATTGTCTGCTTTTTATTTAGCAGCTGAATCTCCAGATTTCCTGCGATGTCCTCGATCCTCCTCGTTACAGTGCGCCTGGAGAGCGGCACATTCTCGAATGCGTCCTTTTTCTGGGGGCATAGTAGTGCAACAGAGTCCACCAAACACTCTTTGATAAACTCCCCATCAGAGAATGGCTTACTGTTTTTTACAGTTTTGTGTGATATCACAAAGCCTTTGGGATGCAGTCTTGGCGGCTGCATCCCTGGATGTGTGACGCTCGGTAAAAAGGCCTTGTTGCTTTTGCAGCTTAGCTAGCAAAGCATCAGACGTCCGTGTCCGCTCTGCATCAGTCAAGTTGTCGTGTTTTGTCTCGTAATGACGATTCAAATTGTAATCCTTCAACACTGCGACTTGTTCTCCACAAACGAAGCACACGGCTTTACCTTTGACTTCAGTAAAGAAATACTTTAAAGTCCATGTTTTGTTAAAAGCTCTACACTCTGTCAATCTTTCTTTTTTAACACAAGCTGACATTTGTGAGGGCTAACAGCTAATTCACATCTTAAACGCAGTTCGCCAACACATTGCAGTGACGCGGCTGCTACACGTTCACTAACATACGTACATTGAGAAGAAAAAACAACAACAAAAGTCGCCTTCAAAATAAATGCAATGCAGCTCTATTCTGTGCATGATGTACACTTATTTACGTTTTTTTCCTAATGACATCCCGCGGGCCGTACAATGCCCAGGTCTGCCTTAGAATGAGCCCCTCACATCTACATAGGGAGCGGGTCCTCTTCAGAGTCGGCCATTTTTCTACAGGAGCCCTGAACGGACAAACCAAACACTTGCTCGAGAGATACTTTCATGTGTTTACGTTACCTGAAGGCTACCGTAGTTCTCTACACACTTGGCAAGGGAGGGGTATTCGGTTGGTTGTAATCTGCAAACCCACCACTAGATGGCACAGAATCTTACACACCGCCCATTTAAGGCTTTAAATATTAGGACGGACACACACACATCAGCAGAAGTAGGGATTCATAAGATGACAATACAACATCTGAAATAGTTCTCTTTCTCTGTTCTCTGTTCTCTGTTCTCTTTCTCTGTTTTCTATAAATAGTAAACTTCTGATCAACTCGTATCATTTTCAGCCTTAAAATAACAACTTCCGGTTTAGGGACAACCACTTCTGCTTTAAACTCCGCCCATTCCGAGTAAGGGTACGGATACAGATGATTCAGTTGGTTGAACAGGTGCAGATGCTGGTGTACTCATTCATCACTAATCTTTTCCTTCCGTTTTTGTCCTCAGGGTTGTACCCTGACCCCTCTGCCTCCAATCAACATCGCCATCCGTTTCACCTACATTCTCCAGGACTGGCAGCAGTATTCGTGGCCACAGCAGCCTCCAGGTGGGCTCATACGCAACAGAGGAGGATGTGGTTACACGTAACCAAATAATCTCACGATTGTTGCAATAATCGTCATTTAATAATGTCCACATTTGTCCACATTGATGTATTAACTCCTTTGTATTCAATAGATATTGTAGATGTTGGCGTGTTAAGTGAACTCTGTGTCTTCATGTCACACCTTTTGTTTTTCACTTAAATGTTTTGATACGTTTGATATGATTTTTATTTATGATTTTAAACTCTAATTTCATTTTGGCCAACACCTCCACAAACAGCCACAAAGGTGTTGCATGCATAGTGTCCTAAGTAATTCCCTCGTTCACTCATTCACTGTTTCCTACACTCAGTGGTTGACTCTATAATCTATGTTGACGTTTGAGATGGTCATTAACAGGGCTGTGCTGGTATACTGGCTCTATATATCATGGTTAAAAGTATACACAACCTTCATCAGGTACATTAACAAGCATGACAACAGCTTCTTATTTATAGCAGTAGATGCTGCATAAGTTATCCAGTCAGACAAATACACCTTCAACACATCACTCTGTCAAAAGGTTAGACAAAGACCACACTAGTCAAATGAGTGCATTACAACATCCATGTAACGACTTCAGAGCGTACAGAAAGCACAGTATTGAAAAACACGAGTCCAAGGAGAGACTATTCATAATGTTGACTTCAGAATGGAGCTAACCAGACAAAGACACTGAATACACTGATATGCTTTAGTAGTACTACGAGTAGTTATAAATAAACGATACCATCACATAAATGAGTTCATCGCCAGCATCAGCAAGACCACGAGCAGTTTCATGCTGCTCGTCACGTTTGGATGACTACTGTTGTGTGTTTTGTTTGGCTCTCTGCAGACTTTGACACACTCCTTGGAGGTGAGGTGGGAGGGGTGGAGTTTGGGAAGCTTCCATTTGGAGCCTGCGAAGAGCCAATCAGGTAAAGGCATTGTAACTCAGATAACGGTACATTCCAGAAAACTCACAGTACATTACAAACAACTGAAATGGATCTGAATAAACATAAGAAGACATTGTTATACAATGAATCTCTAGATCTCTGTGCAAAACAAAATGAATTACTTTGTCTCTGTTTCTGGATCTTTTAGTGAGCTTCATCTTGCAACCACTTGGCCTCACCTGACGGAAGGCATAGTTGTGGATAATGATGTGTACAGGTAAGGTGTCCTGGACTCTCTATCTGGACTGTGTCTGCCTCCACAGTAACGCCCTGTTTTCATAGATAAATAGATGGATACTTTATTTGCTTGTCCTAGCAGCGGTACATGAAGAATATTTTCTTAGCCTATTTGCGGGCTAACAGTTGCTGCCTGCTGTTAAAAAAGGAGCTTCTCCCACCCAGGAGGCAACCTCCGGTTCTGCAGAGTGAAGCCGATGCGGAAGTCTCTTAAACCTGCATTCTCTCTACTGTCCACCAGGGGGCGACTCCTCTGGTTGTATAGAAGTCTATGAGAAAAGGACTCTACTTCTCTCTTGATTTATTACCTCAGTAAACATTGTAAACATGAGTTTATGGTCTCAATCTCTAGATTCAAGTCTTCTTCAATACAGCATGATGTTCATTTAGTACATTATGGTCCATTTAGAGTCACACAGACCATAAAGCAGGGGATGCTTTCGGGCGGGGCTACACGGTGATTGACAGGTCTCTACCAGAAACGTATACGCCGTCTCTACCAGAGATGTATACGGCGTCTCTACGTCACTCCCCCTCAGTCCAAATTCATCGGTTGCAAAAAGATAAAAAGATGGCGACGGCCAAATCGCTGAACTGGAGGCTTCATAACGTCCACAAACCAATGGGTGATGTCACCATGACTACGTCCACTTCTTATATACAGTCTATGGCAGTGGCGGGCCGTGCATTTTATACCTGGGCCTTCACTGCTGTCCTGCAGCTGAAACACAGCTACGGTTATTATTTGTTTCGTGTAAAAATGAAGCTCAACACCTATAGATACACTTTCTGCCGAGAGTGCATCTCCTCTCTGCTCTGACTGCAGCGGGAGGCTTTTGTGGGCGGCGGGGGAGGGGCTCACGGCAGCTCCCGCTGCTCGTTCACGACAGTGCAGAACGTACGTGCTTTAACGTCAAAACACCACAAAATTCTCCAATAACACCAGAACAAGTCGCTAGATTTGTCACTAGTAGCTTTTGACAAAAAAAAGTCTCCATGAGGGTTTGGAAAGTTGCCAGATTTAGCGAGAAAGTCGCCAAGTTTTCAGAGCAACATTGGACGTAACAATAGTTCGTATCACATATAAAACCAAACAAAAATCTTCATAAAAACAAGTTGTACAAATAATGATATATAAACAAGCCTATTAAAGCTACTGCAGATGTAAAAACAAACGCATTTAACTTACCAGAGCTGCTGTTCACGATTTAAAGACAAAGTCCATCCTCCTTTCTTTGTGAACAAAGAGTTTAATCCCACGGTTGTTCAGTACATCCGTGCGTTTTAGTTCCAGTAAGAAGTCCTTCTCCATTCATGGTGCCAGTGAAGACAGTCGAGCCTCCCTAGTTGTATTTCTTGAATACGTTTTAATGCGTTTGAGGGCTGAAAATGTCCGCTCCACAGAGAGATTGTCACGGCCCAACACGTCAGGCTAGCCCACTGACCAATCACGTACTTGTAGGCCAGCTAGCAGCTCTGACACGTCAAAGAATACGCCCAACATGTCAAACTAAAGATCTGATTGGTTGAAGAATATGACAATCAACAATATCGTCCCCATTCACTTAAACTGCAAAGGAATTCACTTGTGAGTCTGCAGGCCTGGGGCCTCTTACCTAGAGACACAGAGGTGAGATCTGATTGGATAAAAGCTCTACTTAAAACAAGCTGCACTGGAAGCAGAGCAACTGAGGAAGACAGGAGCTGTGCAATGAGAAAATAAGATAATGGGAAAAATTATAATCCATGTAGTGTATTTATGAAAAAATATTAAATTATAAAATAGCTATAACTTTGTGATTCTGTTTAGGCCAGCAGAGAAGGCCTTGCAGGCCCTGATGGCCCACCACTGGTCTATGGTCCCGCTAGGGCAGGAACCGACGAAGCTCCCAGACAAAAACAGTCTCAAACACCGGGAGCACAAGAAGAACTAGCCAAGTGCATAATGGTGGTTCTGTGCTGCTCGCGAAACGAAACAAACTGCCCTAGAACTAAAACATATTACAATAACAAACAAAGACAGGACACTTATTCATGATGTTCTTTCAAAGATCTCATATTGTTTACTCTGGAAATATTGTGACCACGCTCTATTTAAGCTCAAAGGAAAACTTTGTGAATGTACAATGCTGTCCTATGGGCACATGCTGAGTGTCACTTTGCGTGATAAATGAACATTGTAACAGCCACAGCATATGATGACCTGTCAGCCATCTAGTCAGTAGGTCTAACACGGTGTTTTCTCAAAGCACTTTTTCATGGGCTTCAACCAAAATGAGTCAACAACATACACAAAAACAAAAGTCTTTTTTAACCAAATCAGCTCCCTCTCTTTGTGTGACCCGGCAGTGACCTTGACCCACTCCAAGCTCCTCACTGGTCCGTCCGAGTCAGGTCAGCTGAAAACCCTCAGTGTCTA
The DNA here is from genome assembly GCA_024529925.1 of Ophthalmolycus amberensis. Lineage (NCBI taxonomy): Eukaryota > Metazoa > Chordata > Actinopteri > Perciformes > Zoarcidae > Ophthalmolycus > Ophthalmolycus amberensis. The sequence continues at coordinate 12,929 of JAFEUB010000011.1, read as the reverse complement.
CTGGGTAAGATGAATCCCTTGATGTCCAGTAGATATTCTTTCCTGTAAAAAGATGTTTCACATCATCCTGTTGAAAGAATGTTTGAGGTTAGTCGTGTTCTTACCCTGACTTCTTCCAAGACATTGACGTACTCCAGCAACTAAGGATCAGTGGGAAGTGGAATGAGCTCTGTCCTATCACCTGTTTTCCCCTTGTTTTGATTCATATATAGTTTTTACTTAGTATAACCTGACAAACATGGCAGGCACTACTGAATTAACCCTTTAGTAGTAGCCCTAGTAGTCTGATGAGTTCCACTGGTGTCAGACACGGAGGCCTTAACTTATTACATCTTTAGAATTCATTTAGTATCCCTGTTCCCAGCCCGACTGGAGTAGCTGGACCACAAAAGTCATCCAACTTTGGGCAACTGCTCTTTATGTTGTAATTTACAACGGCAGTGGCAGCAAAGTTATGTTCTTTTGATAGCAGCACACCTCTGTTGTGTGGAGGACGCCAGGCTCTGTTCTCTCCACTGGATGTCCCCTCCAAACTTGTCATTTGTGCTCCTTTTTATCCACTTCACGTCCTACCCAGTGGCCTTTTTCAGGTGGAAAAGAATGTTGGGGCAACAGCTACTTTGGACAGATACAAAATCAGTCAGTTTTAGAATATAAGCAGTATAATTGGTGCAAAGAATGTTGTAAGGATTTGACCCATTCTTATCTTCCCGTGCAGGCGACTTGCTGACAGAGTTCTTTAAGCTCTGCTGTAGGAAGGAGTCTTCAGAAGATATTCTGGGAAGAGGATTGGCTGAAGAGGAGGGCAAAGGTCAGGTTGCTGGCTGCACTGATAGCTGCACAAACACTGAAATGTTAGCCTAGAGCCTCTTATTACTCATCTCTACAAATCAAAATACTGATGTTCCATCAGAGATGCAATATACAAATACACAATTTATACAGTATCAAATATTAGACGGTATCTGTGTGATTGTAAATATCTGCTGTTTTTTCCTTGCAGAAAATAGTGACATCAGCTCTGCTTTATCGAAGCTGACGGAGCCGACAGCAACAGTGCCAATCTCCAAACTGTCTGTCTCCAATATGGTGCACAGCGCCCGCAAGCACATCCGACGCCACAGACGCGTTGATGAGTCACCACTCAACACTGATATACTCAATTCTATCCTTCTGGTAAGGGTTTATTATTGCATTTGGGCTAGTAATATTATTACATTACTAAAAAAGTATCCAAATCATTTTCATCTGCTTATCCGGCACCGGCTCACAACGTTTTCCAGCTCTTCCTGAGGACCCCCGAGTTGTTCTGATTTCGGCCGCTTGTATCCGCTTGTCTCATTGTTTTGGTCACTAGCCAAAGCTCATGACCAGGTGAGGGTCCGAACATAGATGGATTGGTAAATAAAGAGCTTTGCCTTTAGGCTCCGCCTTCACCACAACAGTCTGGTGCAACGCCGGCATCACTGCTGATGCTGCACCAAGCGTTCTGTCCATCTCACGCTCCATTTTACCCTCACTCGTGAACAAGACCCATAGATGCCCATTTGATTTAGTTCCATCTATAATAAAGTAGCCAACAGTTGTATTAACGTCTGTATGTAGTCAACAACTGACTGTCAAATTAAATAAACATTCAATTAAATAATATCTCAACAATATGTATTATTACAGATTACAAATTGAACTGGATGAATTATAAATAATACAAACTCCAATAATAAATCAATGTTCTCTAGTTAAGCTGTCCACAGTTCTCTTTTTCGAGCATGTCAATAACTTCTCTGACTCACATACGTTGAGTCTCTCTCTGTCTCTGCCGTGTGTGTGAATGTCTCACTCGAGTCGAGGGCGACGCTTATCGGAAGACACATGTGGTTGGCCGAGTAGCATCACGTGAGATGGTTTACAATACATACAAGCCGAGCGGTCGGTGCGCTTCCTGGAGCGCTGAACGAGCGCCGTAAATGCTAGAAATGCTGCGCCAGTTAAAATCGAAGCGCTCTGTAAAAATGTCATAATTCTCAATTATCCATTGGTTGTAAGTCCAGGGTCCAGATACAACGGCATCTGGGTCTGGACTCGGACCGCCGTCCGCCTACTAGTGACCCCTGGTATAGAGCCACAGCCAGGATAGAATCAGAATTGCTCCACCACCCCGGCCTCCACTCGACACTGAGAAGGCGTGTCAGCCAAAACACCCCAACACCTCAGCACCTTCAGCATCTCAGGACAAATCTCCACCCCTGGCGCCTTGCCTTTGAGGAGCTTTTTGACTTGTCAGCACCCTCTGCCAGGGATATGGTTCAGTCTGCCCCTGAGACTTCAACTTCTGCCTCCTCTGAAGAGGACGTGTTGGTCGAGTTCAGGAGTTCCTTCCCCCGCTCAACAATATCCCCAGTCCGACCCTGATGGATTGGCCTTTTGTAAATGTATTATTGAATTGCACATTTATATTTCATGTTTATGTGTTTTGTTTCTTGTCTCAGTATCTTTTCCCAGATGCTGCTGTGGAGAAGTCATCAGAGAATAGCAAGAATAAAACTGCTCAGTCAAACTCCGGTGGGAAAGATGAGCAAAATAAACACTCTGACTATGTAAGTGAACCCCTTTACCACGAACACACTGACAATTTGACTGGGCAAGCCAGCCTGTTTGGAACAATACATTGTACATGTAACATTTACTATCAAACACTGCAGAACCATAAAAATAACTACAATTACTGTTAAACCATTATAACCTATCAAACATTGGAAAATACCACACTAGAATGGCAATAACACGATATTGTGCAAACCTTTGGGAAAAGTGTTTCCACAAATTTCCCAATTACTGTGCAATGACCACAATGAATATTGCCTACAGTACAATAGTCATAATTCTGCTGTATCAAAATAATCCCCAGTGGTGTTAGAAGAGTTGAAAGGGAGGCTCCAGGATGTGATGTGGTGTCAGGGTGTCACTGTGCATTCTCTTCTGATTGTGGATAGTCATTATGAGTGAAATGTTTGCTTTAAAAAAATTAAAGTATTTCCTTACAATTGATTCCTATTCTGAATGAACCTTTTCATACATGCGTATCCAGAACCTTTTCCTCCAGCTGAAGTCCGCCCCCAGCGACAGTCTGACCTACCGGCTGGCTCTGTGTGCGTGTCTGGTCAACTACAACCATGGCGGGGTGCGTGCTGTTGCCCACCTCTGGCAGGAGTTTGTCCTAGAGCTGCGCTATCGCTGGGAAAACAACCACTTCATCTACGGGTGGGTTCGACTCTCTTGGGCTGCTCGTAGGCTTGTTTGGAAAGAGCTAAAGCAGGGGTGTCAAACTCATTTTCACTCTGGGGCCACATCAGCATTTTTTTTTACACTCAAACATCTCCGCGACTTATTGAGTGGCGTAATAATCGCGCGACACAACGAATCGATAATGAAATTCGTTGCAAACTCTTTTAATAATCGATTTTCATCGATTTTATCGATTCGTTGTTGCAGCCCTACAGACAATTGGAACAGCAGCTTACTTGATGACATCACCACCTCAGCTGGTCTCATGAGTTTCATCCGTTTTTTTCTGTAAAGTATTTTTACAATCAAACTAAATATGACAACCCTGCTGTTTTCGTTTTCATTTAAAATCAAAAATTATATATTTACATATATATACATACATACAATTATTTATGTGTATGTGTGTGTATATATATATATATATATATATATATATATATATATATATACATATATAAATAAATGTATGTATGTGGATCAGATCCTGCTAGCAACACCTCACATCTCCGAAATCGTCGGAGCAGATTTTTAAATCGGCTGAATCTTGACAAACCGACCACAGATTTGGTGCTTAAACAACTAACTTCTCGCCTCAAAACATCCTAAAACTACTTTCTGTGACTTAACAACAGTAGTATTTCGAAAGTTTCAACTTCCAGTTGTGTGATTTGTCCTCCGCCATTGTTTCCTGTTGCTAGTGCAAAATGCATTCTGGGATATTTGGCTGTCCCAAGTACAGACAAGTCACCTCCGATGCATCCCCGGTAAAATGGGCGGAGCGAGCCACATCCGGGCATTAGGACTGTGCTTGGCTCGATGTGAACTTTGAATTGGAACAGTACTTGGGCTGAGACTGATGACGTTTCACAAGTCCACGAGTTCACAAGTACAGAGAAGTACGCATGTTGAGAAAGGCACGATCACTTGTTGGAAATCCTCTTTATGGGTTGTTGCATCTCCTGTCCACCTGTTGTGATAGTTTTAATGTCGGCACACAGACAACATGCTATCTCATCACTTCGACTTTCTATCTCATAATTTCGACCATGGGGGTATTTTTATTTTCACATCTAACTTTTAATTTTTGTAAAAAAAAACAACAACAAAAAAACAGATTTTTTTATTTATTTTTTTTGCTGGCGGATTCGCGGGCCACATAAAATGACGTGGCGGGCCGTATGTTTGACACCCCTGAGCTGAAGGCATCGCACCTCTCAGATGGTTTCACATTTGAGGATCCACATCTTAACATCCATAGCCACACCCACCGAGTAACCTGTCCAATACACAGGAAGAAGCTGTCACTGTTGTGATGCTGATCCTCTTAACTCAAATGTAGATTGCATTTACAACACACACTGATAAAGTACAGAATTCCAAGTGAAAGGCTTCTAAGATACAAACCACATGCACGGTCATTGTTATTTCAACGTTGTACTAGTTGAAGCTATTTAAGAAGTAGTTGATGTCATGTTCTCTCATATGGACCTCATCTTCTCCTTCTGCTCCCTGACCTGCAGACTGGCTGGTGGACCTCCTGATCTTCGCTGTTGTCTTTTGCACCAGAAGCTCCAGGTAGACAGTGATACAAAACCCAGTGTGTTTGAGCCAGAAGGTCAGATGAAATCGTTCAAAAATACACAAGACAAATGAAGGTGCAAAAGGTTGAGATCATTTTTTGGGGGCAATGGGAAATTATAAAAATAATATATGAAATATTAACTTTAATAAATACTAAAGTTCCTTGGGGCACCATCCTTTTTAACAGAGAAAACCGATCTAGTGTCATTAATGGTTTTCCATGAATGTTGGGTATTTCAATTAGAATCATCAAAATAAAGGGCAAAATAGTTCAATCATGTATGTATGTACTCTGATTATAATAATGTTTATATCACCAATGAAGTAACCGTACGTTGAAGGTAATTTGGGGGAGAGTTTGATGCAAAAACAAGCAGGAGCACAATATAAAACGAACATACAGACAAATGAGCATGCAGTCTCAGCCACCATTCTAGATGGCTACCCAAATATATCTAACCAAATATCGAGGCTAGTCATTTATTTTACACAATAATTATCCATGTAAATGCAACAACTGCAAAAACAAAAGCGTCTAGATTAGTTGAATAGAAACGTTG